>JAQIVE010001275.1:0-26141 GCA_034698285.1 Sminthurinus bimaculatus
AAATGCCTTTCAGAGTAGAGAAGTTGGGCTACTAGAGGCAAAAAACCGTTTGCAAAAATATTGACTGGTTTGGTTTTAACAGGCACTCAAAGTTATTCCAAGTTTCTTGTTATAGCCCGTTACTTAATACATACATATAACATGTATGATGTATTATCATTAACAGGGGCGAGAACGTGACCACAAATTCAACTGTTGGCTACAGAATAAAGTCGTTCGGCTTCACCGTCTCGACCTGGGTGACAAATGAAATGCTCAATATAAAAGTCAAGTTCACAACACCCAAAGCCAGGATCAACGTGATACTGAAAAGGTGTATGAAGAGAAAATTCCGTCTTGAAACCATTGGGACTGACTACGTTGTGACCAAGTGGCTGTTCATTAAAGTTCCTTGGAAAGTCTATGCAAAGGATCTTCAAGTTGAAAAGAATATTGAAGAAGATGATGGCAGGTAAATTATTTTCAAACACTAAACATATTTTGTACAGTGCATTTTTTTTAAATTCATATGATTCATATGATATTCTTTTCTGATGCAGTTTACTTGTTTATTTTTCTTGAATTGTGTAGTATTATAATACGTGGTCCCGTTCTACAAATCACAGCTTGCTCCGTACTCCACGGAAGCTAAAAGGAAAAACGAAAATCAGATTTATCAACAAGACGAACAGTATGCTGACATCATAATAATCATCTCTGTATTCATTTTTACATAACGTACAATAATATGTCCACACATGTCAATATTACTACACATATTACATACTACATACATAGTTATACAAAACACGATAACCGAAAACCGAACATCTCTATACATAACACATATAATAATATGACTATCATGGCATATTATGACATTACATGACATGAAACATGAATACAATATTACCTATTGTAAAAATGAGTCATATATGTACACAGTAATTATAATATATCAGGGCACCCGATGGCAAATGTAAGCTTATTATGTACGTGTAAATGTAAATATAGTCATTTTATTTAACATTTACATTTACACGATCATCTATACATACATTTGCCCTCGGGTGGACTCCAATTAACTAAATTGACCACATTTACATAACACGACTCACGTGTTTTGACTTACTATTGTAATACTTAGGATAAGTAACTTTACATATGACTTTACATAAAAAACCGAGGCTACTATTACTATCCTTAACCTTAAGGACATGTTTCAAAAAAACACCAAACCAATATCTATAATCTATACTCTATACTCTCTGTACATTTACGACCGGTGTACCGATGTCTAACATATACATCATACACACTATACCAAAAACCTAAACAAATTTCTACCATGATAATATGAACACATACATTAACTAATTATACTTATCTATACCTAAAATACGAACCACTCTGAGCTTTACACATTACCATACTTATTTGTATTTCCATTTAAAAAATTCTTTGATTCTTGAATCGCCCAAACGAATGTATGGCGTATGGCGTATGTATGTAAGTAGTAAGTACTTGCATTTTCTCATTTTTCTCACACAAGGAAAAGGCCCTTCAACTTACAATATGGATTATCCTGGTCCAGGGGTAATGTAAAATGTAAAATGCATACGAGAGTATTTAAGTAAAGTTTTTAATCGTCATAAAATCTCAATCGATTTATTATAATATACACACACTTCTCATGCTAAATTATAAAGGGATTTTTTTTTGCATATTTAAATGGATCTAAACATACATTATGTAAATAAGAAATACTTAAAAACTTCCTCGATCATTTCTTGTGCCTAAAATCATTCTAATCGACGTTGACTATAATAAAGAAAAGAGTGAGAATCGAATAAAAAGTTTCATTCGTTATAATAAATCCGTGTAATTTTTGATCGTCATATTATTCATTCATACATAATACATTGATTATGTTGAGGACTACATTAATGTTAAATGCATTGGCATTTTATGTAGCTTTTTATGTTTTAATTCGACGTTCGAGATGATTCAAAGTTGGTGAAGGCGGGACCCTCGTCCGTTACAGTATAGCCTGTATAGAATTTCTTTCTGTCTCTGCATAGACTTTTCTATCAACAGTAAACAAAGATTCTCTCCCTCTCATCATCGTCCCGTCTATTTCGTATAAAATTTTTTCATTTTCTAAGCTTTTTTCCATCAAAATTCAGTCCGTTCCTGGTGAATACTAATTGCAAATGCCCTGCTTAGCATATTAGAAGTCTAGATTCGTCCAAGTGTAGACTCGCATATAGTATAAATAATATATTATTATAATATTACAAGTAATAATTTAAGTGTGTAAAAGTGAGTGAGTGAGTGAGGGTGTCATAAGTATACATATATAACATATAGCCTTACTAATATAATATAACATAGTGAATAGTGGTAATAGTGATAGAAAAAGTTTTCAACGGGCCGCAAACGTAACGGCGGTTACAAAGTTACAGTATCTCTAATTTCGATCCCAGTTAGGATGGATGATTATCAGAGGATTGAGAAGTTGGGAGAGGGTAAGTCTACTAACTAGCTTTGATATTATCATGTACATCAAAATTTTGAAATTATTGTCAATTTTAAGCTCAGTTTTGCATGCTAAAAGTTGGAGGAAAAAGTATGTGCAATGTGCATGTATTATGTATATATATATATGACTGAGTGCTTGACACTTGGTCAGCGCTCAGACGTTAAGTAAATACGGAAGTACAAAGATCCTCTTGATATCGTTTTAGATATGGGATTGTGGTTAAGTATAATATACTTATTATTTGATATCAAAATATAGCAATGATTATAACATTATGGTTTATGCTGTTACTAATAACTAATATACTCATTTTATACTGGTGTACATCCATGCAGAATGATGTATGAACAACATGTTATGTATTGTATTATGTTCTATTAAGGTACTTTGTTTCTTTTTTTAATAAGAAGCTATGATAATGTGAACAGAAGCATGGTATTTAAGTAAGAAAAAAAATGAAATCTAACGGTGTTTTGTATTGCAGGTACATATGGTGTCGTTTATAAATGTAAGAGTAGAAAGACCGGTGAATTTGTAGCCTTGAAGAAAATAAGAATTGAAAATGAAGATGAAGGTATTCCACCAACAGCACTCAGAGAAATCTCAATTCTCAAGGAATTATCAGTCCATCCTAATATTGTCGGGTAAGTAAATGGCTATTTGTGTCTTTGTCTAATGTTTTTACTATTGTACTTGCATGTTGTTAGTTGAGAGTGATAATAGCGATATGATTATAAAAATTGACATTTTGGCCTTAATAATGACACCTTTGCTTTATCTTTGTACAAAACATAACGATTTAGACTCCAAGATGTCATCATGCAAGAAGGAAGATTGTTTCTAGTATTTGATTATCTGAACATGGACTTGAAGAAATACATCGATAGCTATGGAACTGGAAAATTTTTGGAAATTGCAACCGTCAAATCACTCACTCATCAAGTATAAAAACATTTTTTACTCGAACAAAATATTTCCTGCTCGATACTATTACCATGTATAATAATAATAGTTTAACAATCAAAATCAAAGCTACAATTTAAACCTGTCAGTACGAAATGGTATACCTCTCCAGATTTGACAACAATCACTTGTTTTGAAAGAAAATCGATGAATAATGATGAGTTCCTTTTTGTTTTTTTTGCTCCTTTACAGCTCTTACGCGGTATGTTATTTTGTCATCAGAGGAGAGTTCTACACAGGTAAACTATTTTCGAAAACGTTTTGTCATACGATGACTACATACTTTTTGTAGTTAAAAAGCATTTTGTGTAATATGTAGGTAGTACTGATAGATATTGAACTCGTAATACGTTAATCGTGTACACCACGAATAGTGCTCGTCCTACCGATTGTCAGTATCAAGTGATTAGATTTTTCTAAGCTTCCGGATTAACATGTAGAAGTCAATTACCGTGTGTATCTCAACTTGTATCTTTTAGGGATCTGAAGCCGCAGAATTTGTTAATTGATCAACGAGGAAATTTGAAAATAGCAGATTTTGGTTTAGCTCGAGCTTTCGGTGTTCCTGTTCGAGCCTACACACATGAAGTAAGAAATTCTGACGCTTTTTTATTACGCATTAAGAAGTCCCCATGAACTTTACCATGTATAATATGTCGTTAACGCTATCCATGAACACTGCCCCTGTTTTGCTTATCACCTTTTGGACCCTATCTTATTAATTTTTGGGCCTACATTTACACTTTGTTTGTGTGTTGCTAAAATAGGTCGTTACCTTATGGTATCGTGCTCCAGAAGTCCTATTAGGTTCCGCCAGATATTCCTGCCCAGTTGATATGTGGTCGATAGGATGTATTATGTCCGAACTTATTACAAAAAAGCCACTGTTTCAGGGGGACTCGGAAATAGATCAGCTGTTCCGGATCTTTCGGTACAATTTCAATCATATTCTTGTGTGCTTGTATGAAAAAAATTGTTCTGATCGCACTAATTTTATGTTTTTATGTGTAGTGTAAGTATACCATGACGCTGCGTATTGTACGCGCGTGATGTGTTTTCTTTGAGTCGGTGTATGTAATTCTGTTGTATGTTCTTGTTTTATTTTGAATTCTTTTGTCATTACAGGATTCTTAAAACTCCAACGGAAGAAATTTGGCAAGGTGTGTCAGAACTTCCTGATTATAAAGCCACATTTCCAAAATGGAATGAATTTAACTTGGAAGCTCAAGTACCACGCTTAGCCAATGAAACTGAAGGACTGGATCTTCTAAAAAAGATGCTTATATATTCACCATCAGCGCGAATTAGTGCCAAGGCCGCGTTAAATCATCCTTTTTTCGACGATTTTAATGAAACAGATGCCCTCATGTAACTTTTTGTACTTTGATTTATTATTATACATATTATGCATAAAATATACTATGAAAATACTTAATAATTGTTTACGTTTATTAGGTTATATATTTTATACCTGATAATAATCAATATATTAAATAATATTACTTGTAATAATAATAATTTTATTATTATTGTTATTATCGCCCAAGACAATAACTACTATTGTATTTGTATTAGTATGACCCTAATTTGATGTACGGAATACATTAAGTGTGGAAAACAACTGCCTTCAATTCAATGCATGATGAGTTATCCTGTAATATTATGATGATGGTATAACATATTAAGAGAGAGAGGGAGAGAATGTGAAAGTGACAAAAGTGCAGTAGTATACATGATAGCAAAAAAAAGAAGATACTTTGAAAAACAACACAACATTCTTGTACTGTACATAACAATAAATACTTAAATTATATATCTACTTATAATCTTATTATTATATTATTATGTACTGATGATGATTGAATGTAAACCGTAAAAAATTTGTAATCTGCCAAAAAAATATATATTTTTAATAATGAATTCCGATTTATATTGTTATGATATATATATATACAATATATATTATTTAAAAAGAAAATTATTAACGAGTCCCCTTTTGGAAGCGCTTCCCCCAAGAATGAATGACAAAATATACGCTCAAAAGAATTCTACTATATTATTGTACCATATATACATATTATAAATCCTTTAAATAACTACGTACATACATATTATAGGTATATTATAATTTTTAAATAGATCAAGCCTTTGTATTGGTAACCATTTATATAACATATTTTAAAACACAAAACATGTATACTGATATAAAGTTGTACGTGCCTTTAACTGTAAAAAAATAAGTATAATAATACAATATACAACACATCGTGCAAAATATTATTGAAACATAAAAAGCATAGTAAGGTATAACATAAACTTAGTTTATTTTTATTAAACTATACATATATATACACACAATATTATTGTGATTATCTTTGTACACTTTCATAAATAATATGTTAATAAAACAACTCTCGCCCCTTTGATGAATAGGCACCATAATTATAATATTATAATCTCTTCTAAATGGAAGTGCTCACTTCATGAGTGTAGGTTTCTTTAAACTCGCGTTATATTTCTTTAGCGACATAATAATATTATAAAAGCACTTTAGCCCTTTCTTGGAATCTTTTTGTTCTAACATCCAACATACATAAAATAACTATTCATATTCTGCTTCTTTTTTATTACTAGATATTTTTACAATTTTCATGGCATCTCTACGTCTTTGGCGTAAGTATATACTTACGGATAATATTTAGCATGTATTAACGTAAGCAAGTCGGTTGTCTCAAAAAAGTAAACAAAGCCAAAGCATAGAAACACACGCCATTGAGTGATTATCGGTGCGATATACAAAGTTGTTTGGGACCGGTGTTCACAAAAATTTTGTGACAAAATTTTAATTGTGTTCTTGTCAATTACAAAATTACAACGTTTTTAAGTACACACTTAAAGTGTAGTTTTGATAATTTTATTGCAACAAAATGAGTGGGGGTGTTTATGGAGGAGGTAAAGAGCTTCATACATTTTTACAATATATATACTCAGATTTTACAACAAAAATACACAAAAAATACTATTGTTGAAATGTAAGAATGTTTATGTGAAGTTGAAAGTGCAAAAAGTGAAAAACAAAACCTTAATGCTAATTGTTAAAATGTTTATTTGTTGTTTTGTAAAATCATTTGAATGAATAGACGAAGTGGGAGCATTAGTTTTTGACCCGGGTCACTATGCATTCCGAGCAGGATATGCAGGCGAAGACGTACCCAAAACAGAGATACCGTCAATGGTTGGTGTTCAAGGTATGTACACACATTATACATATTATTACCTTTTGTACGATGTACGACTATACGTCTTTCTCATTTCCAATAGTTTCTTAATTGACGAAAGACATTGTAGTTAAGCGTCAATTAGTAAATAGCAATGTTTAAGTATCTTATAGCATGAAAATGAAATAAAACTAATGCAAGTTCTTATCTCTGCTTTTTCATGATGTGTCCAAGAAGATGTTTCTTTGCCAGAGACACAAGCAAATGGAGAGGATACAAATGGGCTTTCTTTACCACCTGAAATGAAACAAATTATCAAGAAATATACCATTGACACAACAAATATTCATGTAGCTAAAGAAGGTGAGTACTATACTATAACCGAATATCCAAGATAGGTTTTTAGTTTCATGCAGTTCAATTGTTTTTTTGTAATAATATGTGCAAATCCCACAACAATACTTTAAACTCAACTCTTTTTGTTTACATACATGTATTTTTAACGAATATTAGGGTTATTTTACTTCGTAAAAAGACTAAAGACTTCTTCTCTCTATTTAGAGGACTTAAAATGTATGAATGTATGATTGACCACAAGAGAAATGACGAAATAAAGTCTTTGTTTGAAACCTGCTAACACCTTTGTACGTTTAAATTCTAAATTACATAGGTATGGAGTTAGCCACATACTTAAAAGAAGGAGTAGTAGAAGACTGGGATATGTTTGAAAAGGTCGTAGAATATGTGTACAAACAATCCCTGCATGCTGAAGCAGAATTCCATCCTCTGTTAATGTCTGAACCACCATGGAATCCAAGGAATAAAAGAGAAAAACTTACAGAAATTTTCTTTGAAAAGTAAGCCAGGACTTGAACATTCAAGATAATAGATAATATATATTATTGTAATCTATGTGGGAGAAAAAACATATAATATGGATATGCATTTTATTTTTAACACATTAATTGGAAGTTACACGGTGCTCTAAATGTGTTTCAGATATGGAATCCCTGCTTTCTTCCTTGCTAAAACAGCAGTTTTAGCAGCATTTGCCAACGGAAGAAGTACCGGCGTAGTTGTTGACAGTGGGGCAACACATACGTCAGCTATTCCAGTGCACGACGGCTATGTGTTGTCACAAGGTATTTTTACGGCTTTATATTTTACAAAACCTTTTTCATGTCTTATATGTATTCTTCAAAGCCAACTCGAAACTTTTTCTAGTTAAATACATCCATGGACATTTTTTTACACTTTTCAGGAATAGTCAAAAGCCCATTGGGAGGGGACTTTATTACTTCTCAATGTAGGAAATATTTAGAAGAAAACGGCCATGAAATAATACCACCGTACATGATTGCCGCTAAAGAGCAAGTTTGGGACAATGATAAAGCCAAATGGACGAAAAAGCCGAATTTACCAGAAGTTACTAAATCATGGCATGACTACATGGTTAAGGTAATACATTTTTACGTGTGGTTAAATAATTTGCATAATATGACCAAAGCCATTTTCATGATTAAAATTACGCTGAAATATTATTTGTAATGTTCCAAACTGTTGATTTTCGTGCGTTGCTGAAACTGAAACATTTGCGTCATCATTTTATAGGAAGTTGTCCAGGATTTTCAAGCATCTGTTTGCCAAGTGTCTGATGCACCATATGATGAAGAATCTGCTCAAATTATGCCTCAAGCTCATTATGAATTCCCTAATGGTTATCACCAGGTATGTACAAATTTAATGCATTCAATTTATTCCCAACTTGATATTATACCTCTATTATAGCAAAATGGTTATACAACATAATAGGAAAATGTAAAAATTGGCATGATTATTTTTAGGACTTTGGAACTGAAAGATTTCGTTTTGCAGAACCACTCTTTGATCCTAGCAACTTACGCCTTGGTTCAAATCAAGTTGTGGGTTCAAATATTTTAGGAATAAGTCATTTAGTTACTACGTCTGTTGGAATGTGTGACGTCGATCTGAGACCCGTAAGTTTTATTTACGATGCGGAATTGAATCCAAAAGTTTTTAGTAGATATATTTATGCCCGCTTTCAAATAGTTCAACGACAATTTCAGTATCATATCGGATTTATGTAACGCAAGCTTTTGGCATGACCTCTGAATTCACATTTTATTATGCGATGGTGTTTTTTTTGCGAATTCCGTAATTTTACTATGCGTTTACGAACAAAATGCTTATGTTGTTAAAATTTGGAAAATATTTTATATCATGTTTGTTCTAGGCTTTATACGGAAGTGTTATTGTAACCGGTGGAAATTCAGTACTTCAAGGATTTACAGAGCGACTGAATAGGGATTTATCTGCCAAAACACCTCCTGTAAGATTTCTACCTTAATTAATCCTTGAGGATACTTCCGATTTGCTCCTTTTTTAACAAAATTACTAATGAGTTTGTCCTTTTGTGGCATGATTTTACATGATTTTTATTTTTACATTCGTTTTTTTTTCATCCAGAGTATGAGATTGAAAATTGTGGCAGTCACAGGCTCGAGTGAAAGACGATTTGGAGCATGGATAGGTGGTTCTATTTTAGCGTCGCTTGGTTCATTTCAACAGTTATGGATTTCAAAACAAGAATATGAAGAATCTGGAAAGTCCCAAATTGAAAGGAAGTGTCCATAAAACAAAGACCTGTACCTATTTTTTATCTGACATATTTTTTGTTCAATTGTATCTCATATGTATATATAAAAAGATATATTATATTATAACTACACAGTCTTTATCTTTAATCTTAACACATGCTTAAAATATTTACAATTAATAATAGTTATGATTTATTATACGACAAGATGTCTTTCTACTATTCTATGAAGGAAAGTTTATAAGTAATAAGTAATACTATTTACTTCAGACATAAACATATATATGATTACAATCTTATAATTTTACTGTGTATATAAAATCTAATATGTACAAGAATTAACGTGTAATTACCTATATGTAATTAATAAATTTATAAGACTATAGCTTAAAGTCGTGTTGCATTATGTAGTGTATTTACAATTTATAATGTCTTACAATAGACCTTCTGACGTGTGTATATTTTTAAAATTATATCGATTATAATTGGGACTAAAATCTAAGATTTAAAACTCATCTTTGAATGAAACAAAACAATGGCAATATGCTATTGTTTGTCATTTGCATTTTCTTTTGGTTCTAGGTGTCTACTTTTCTGTGAAAAAATCTGTGAATAATTGTGTAACATTTTATATTCCAATATAAGTAAAAATAATAGTATGTTTAATGTTTAGGCTTGTACACATACGCATTAAATTCATACGTTCTATGATTGCGTATACATGTCAATAAGTTGTAGTGACATTACATACCTCTATAGAAATACACTAATAAAAGCATTGAATTTAAATGAATCACGCCGTTGACTCTTCATGAAATAAAATGCACACTTCACTACTTACAAAACACCTACAAGAACCGAGTTTTACAAAGAAAATCCCATTCTAACACACTTGACTCAAATTCTTTCGTAGATTACTGGAACCATTCAACGAAACATGTGTGAAGCGACTTTTCTCGGGATTCCTTTGTTTAACCCCTGGACTCCGTCAGACGTCACAATATCTTTTAAACTAAAAACATTCTAAATTTTGGAGCCTATTTTTCCAGTAAAATCTAATGTACAGAAACTTTTTGGCCAAATCTGACCGTTGCTCCGCGCTTCCAATGAGAGATTCCGCAAACATGGGTATAAAATGGGGTTACGCCACATTGAAGATTAATTACGACGTATAATATGACATTTGCTCACTCGAGCAATGACTTTTGTGTCAAAAAATCGATCCACCAACAAATTTTCCCAATATTGCAGTTTTTGATATTTGGAAAAGTAGCTGCTAATTTTTGGCATTGTGAGGTGCACTATGGGGCCAGTGCGGACACTTGAGGATATAGGCATGTGATTTTTGGAAGAAGCCTTATAGGACGTCATTGGGCGTCCGGAGTAGTACCATTCGAAAGATCTTTTTGTGTATATCATTTTTTAAAAAAATTTAGATGCCGCTTTCCGCCGCATCACCCGCCGGGGGCACATTTTGCATTCACGCCAAATAGTCCTCTGAAGAATTAGCCGCCAAGAAGTGATTGCTATTGAAATGGCCCCATAGTGAGGTGTGGGATCGTCATTTTGAGCCTAATATCAACACTGGGTCGCTTTGGGTAGCTTCTTTCTTTCGATTCAACGATTTTAAGGACCATCCTGACAGGATGAATTTTTTTTTGCAATACTGCAATCCTTGAATTTTGCCAAAGTAGCAGAAAGTGATAGATGATTTTAGAATCCGCAGTTAATACCCTAATCAGTGAGCCTAATATCAGAACTGGCTGGGTGGGGCAGCCTTTTAAGATTTCTAGTGTCTCGAAAAAAGTTACAAATGGCATAGGCTTTTTGCGCAGTTGCGCATGTCGTATGGTCCTTAAAATTTGGGATTGCAAAATGACTATAGGGTACATTATACGATTTACGCATGCTCGGTGTAAATTCTGACTTCTGACCAGTTGCTGAAAATGAATTGTAGGCCACAAAAGTCTGTACAGTAATCCGACTTATTTTCTGCATTTTTGACCAGAAGAAGTTCGTTTCTAGTGAACTGGCTCTCCCTTTGCACAGTAGAAGGCTACATACTCTAGATACACAAATGACTTTGTGGGGGGACCCCAAAAAGTCATTCGTGTCCCCCACATACTACAGCAGAATTATAGTCACCTTAATATCAAATATAGGGTGGAACGAGGATGTTTTAGAGGGTCAAAATCAAGATGTGTTAAGAAAAATTACATAATAGTTCATTGCAAATGTAAATAATGTATGCGTTCCGTAACAATCGAGCTATTTGCGTTTTTAGGAACGAAAAACTCAAGAACTTAACCTGCAGTTATTCGAAGTATTCGTTCAAGTTCTGTTTCTTTTTTTTAAATTTTAACCATTTTAAGGCAACATATGACAATTTAACTAAGTCGAAAGGATGTAAGCACATACCGACGTACATTTTTCATAGATAGGCCCGCATATTCATAATGCACACTGCATACCTGCTATAGCAGATAACTGATAATATAAAGTACTTAAATAAAAGTACATGACTGAAGTAGCGCTGAAACATAAATCGCTTTTAGTGAAAATACACTAATAACAAAATGGTATCTACTTATAATACCTATACATACTTGCTTTAAAAATCACCAGCTTTCATAATGATGTATATTTCATTGCTCAATTTGTAGTTTTTTACTTTGTACTTTGTACTATTTATATGCCGATGTGTAAGGTATTTCGTTTTTGAAGATACTCTGAAATTTTAGCATTCAGTATTAGTTTAGGTTGAGTATGGTGGCATATTTTCCAAGTCCTAAGTCCTAACTTACATACCTACTTACATGTATAGCACTATTATATTATAGATACTTACTAGGTACACTAAAATCATTGTTTTATAGTTCCTGTGGTACTTATGAGACAATACAGGGTGTTCAAAAAACAAAAAAATGTTCCCTTCCATTTCATACTGACATGCATGGTGAGACACCCTGGTTTATTGTGTTTGTCACAAAGAAATGGACGTACCCTAAGGTACTTACGTGGACGCCTTTGTTTTTCGCCCTGCCGAGACTATAGTGGACAACGAACAACTCTGGAATCTCGCAAAGCTGCGTACTACAATATGTAATCGTACCCCAAAACCTTCCTTGCATCGAAGTTGCCGTCAGGTGAATCCACAACCACCCATCACCCATATTAAAAATATGCAATGTGAAGTAAAAAAAAAAAAAACTTGAAATACTCAAACATTGAAAATTCCCTATAATATATTCAGTTGTACGACTGTAAATATGCCATGTCGGTGAATTTATGACTTGTGGAAAAACTTTTTGTCACTAATCCCCAAGAATCAACAATAAAATATCTCAATCAAAATTATAGCACGCAAGATTTTGATTAAACGCCAGGTTTTAGAATTTGACCGACTGTAAGCTTTTTTAGGTGAAAAAAGAATTACAGGTACGCTTTTTTTGAACACCCTGTATACAGTAAAAACGGGGCTTATTAGAATACATAGGCTTAGGTACAATTCATCCAGTTCTGCTCAAAATCCAAGGGGAATTGTCATTTATCTCTACGTTGGCGATTCGATTACAAATTACAAATAATTACACGTTATCTAGCAATAGGAAAAATTAACATAAAGTTACTTGAGAATGGCGTACAATCGTCTCAAAAAATTAAAAAATAATGAATTATTTTGATCTCAAAATAGTGACATAGGTTGTATGTAGACAATATATTTTTTGGTTTCAAAAATTGTCGAGTTTCAATTTATCGTTTTTATCATTATTCTAGTGCAGTATAAGTTAATCTAGATAGGTATGTACTTATAGTATGTATGTAGGTAGGTGTAACAAAAAGTACTAGTTAAAAAATTTTTGTGCAAAATTTTTTTCTTCACATCATTTAAAAAAATAGATATCGGATATCGGCAACATTCACAAAAACTCTGGTACACATAGTACATAATATAAAATATATTATAATATATAAATGTTGAATGTATTTGACATCGACATCTAAAAATTTTTAAAGAATATTAATAATAATTGTTTTAATTATACCTAAAATGTCTAATAAAATTGGTTGTTTTTTCTTCTTCTATAAGAAATAAGAATTAATTATAAATTATAAAAAAACAAGGGTACTAGTATAGTACATCCTTTGCCTTCCTATAAAAATATTAAAAAACAAGTCCAAATGGACCATGTCCATGTAAATACTATTATACTAAAATTACCAACTAATAATTTTTATTCCTTTTATTGTAATTATTTATATTTTTAATGCCAATTTACAACTACACGTACGCCATAAAACAACATATTATTATACATAATAAACGAATACAATAAAGTATTAAAAACTGAAATGGGATCAATTACAACTCCCCGACTTGGAATACGTCCGAAACAGTTAAGTAGTAGTGAAAACATTAGTTTACAACAATATTATTATGGAGAGAGGTCTGCTAGATCTGCTGAAGAACAAAAGCCTTTTAAGAGAAGACGAGTAAACAGACTTAAAAATGACACAGAAATGGATATACATGTGAAGGTAAGGAGACACAGTGTAGTGATAACAGATAATAACAATCTATTAAAAATAACTGCATGGCATTTATTAATGTTCAAATTCAATAGTCGAGTTGTATTATTAACTGGAAATTGAATTATTTGTGGCATTTTGTCACATAACAGCTTTCTTTATGTAATAATATAGAAGTATTCTAAAAGTGTCCCACTTGCTCTTCGTTGAGTTGTTGAACAGTAGTACAATTACAGCATTGAAACGGCTCTAACTATAATCACGAATCATGGTTCTCTATATTCTATATTCTATAAATAAATAATGATATCGTGTTTTATCTATTAAAATGTTTTAGTGCACCGCTTGTCCAAAGGTATTTAAGAAGAATTCGGAAATCATTTCCCATGTATTTGAGCACATAGAACCGGATGAGACAGGACAGCATGTAATTAGAGAAAGACGTCATCCCCTAAGACAGTCAAATGTAAACGAAAAAACAACTGAGCTCATTTTTATGATTCACACCAACATTGTTACATGATATGTTTCAGAATTTCGTAAACATTAGTAGAACATTTTGGTACACTAGTTGGTAAAATATAATAGTAATAATAATATAATATGATGATGTTTGCTTTTTTTATAGCTTCGATGTTACATATGTATGAAAAAAACGACCATGGACTCAATTTCTATCCATATAAAACATGTAAGTTGGAAGTAACATGTTTTATTTTTGGTCAACAAATAATCACCCTTCATATCAAAAGGAAAAGTTCGATGGTGAACCAATAATGATGAATAATAATGCCTCGACCATGCTCATATTTTTTGAAAGTCCATAAAGAGAGGAGCTCGGATTTGAAAACAAGCCTTTAAAAATGTAGGTCACTGTGGAAAAAATCGGCCTGAAAATCGGAGCATCGGGTTTGTAATTTGTAAGCATTAAGCATACATCTTACTAAGTGCAATGGTGGTAGAAATAAAAGTAGGTGCTAAAAAAACAAACATGCAGTCGAGATAACGCATCTTCAAGACATCATAGTTGTCTCTATCTTAAGGTGACCCTGATTCTACTTTGAAATCCGGGGATGAATACGTTTCAAATGATCAAATGTATCTAGTGCACACTATTTACTAGTCACTTATGTGATTTTAAACCTCGAATCCGGCGAAAGTCCCCAGAAAGCAGGAACATATGGTCACCTTGATTTTTGTTTGTTAGTTTGGCTAATATGTAATTTTATTTTATTTTTGCATTCAAACTCGGTTATGAGATATTTTTACCAACAAATCGATTTTGACGACTTTCAGGTCCATTTTGCTCATAGTGGTTTTGCAAAATTTTGAACTTGAATTCCACGTTTGACATTTCGATTCCTCTCGATATAATATGCTTTCAAAAAATATTGGTCTGATCAAGGCTTTTTTCGCCTAAAATTCAAACTTTTCCTTTTCCCAAAAAATTTCACTGTTACCGATTAAATGCTATTTAAGGATGTACTTGAATATTATCAATGAGCCATTTTATTTTCTTTACAGTCGCATGAGATGAAGAACCATGAGTTTACATGTCGAATTTGTGAGTTATTTTATGGAAACAAACGTGACTTGGTCATGCATATGCATCATACGCACCCATGCTTGGATATGCCTTATGCTTGTGATATATGGTAGGTTAATTTAAACGATAATAATAATAGTTGAAGGCTTGAGAAACAAAAACACCACGCGGGTATTGCTATCATTAATGTGGAACGTAATGTTTTATACCTTTCCGTGGTTCTTTTATCCCTCAATCCATTTAGTTTCGATCGTGAATAATCAAAATATCCAAATGACACAAAATTCAAAACTATAATTTCTGTATGGACGAGGGGACACAGATACGTTGAGGGATGAAATTTCTGTGACCTATCCAAAAGTTTACTTTCCTTTTTTTTGTTATACCATCTCGAACCACTATTATTTCTATATTAAGCATTAAGTATAGTTTGGAATATCACAGAAATATCACTCATCGATTATTTAATTTGCTACATTTTGCAAATTGTATGATTTGCAGATTGTATGTAATACGTGATCACGATTGCTGTATAATTTACCTGTTTTGATAAATTTGATTGATTTTCATAAATTTGTATTCGACTTTTATAGTGGTTATCAGTCTTCTTTTCGAACGGCAGTCTTCAAACATTTTGAAGAAGTAAGTAGCTCTATGGATCTTATTCTTCCCCAACATTTTACAGTAACCTTACTAGATTTTCTAGGTTATTAATTATTAATTATCATGTAACATGGTATGTAACTACAATTTGACAAAAACTCGATTGACCATACATTTAATTATTCAAAGAATTACGAATTATGAGGAAAACTTAAACGGTCAAATATTATAAAATTTTGTTCAAATGTTTATTGATGGCAAAAGCTGTTGTATCTTATTTTCGTTGTCATTACGTTCAATTTCAATGTGTAGAAGGGCTAAAAATCGAAATGTATGGACTCTTTGCGTTCCAGTAACTCAATAACCTTTGAGTAGATGAGGTATTGTGTAAACTTGAAGAATTCATAATCAATTACATTTTTTTGTTTTCTCGTTTTGTAACCTAGACTCACCAAAAGAACTACGTCATGTGTTCGTTTTGTATGACAATAATGCCAGTAGAAGATATGCGAGACATGAAAATGCTTGAATCACATTTAATGGTATGTGCGTCATCACTAGCAATGTTTATGTAGCATACATACCGTAAAAACTAAATCAAGCGTCCACTCTGAAATAAACTCCCAGCATTTGTCTGCTGGTTTGTTTTTTGATGAAGTATGTACAATGGACGTAGCTCAACAATTTTTCATTGACAAGTAGTGGAGTTTTTACGTATTATGTATTTTATATTTCATATCATCATGTTGTACAAAATCGATTTGAAAAAAAATACAATAGCTAATAACTCATTATTTTTATGAATAGGAACATGTTTTGTCCAATGGGGAAAGGTGCATACGCTGTGCACTAAAATTTACATCTGTAGGCCAATTACAGGACCATCTTGCTCAAAAACATCAACGTCTCTCAGACGCGACGAAAAGTAAAACTAATTATGCTACATTTTTTGTCCATACGTATACGTTTTGTTATATATATATATTTAATATTTAAAATATTTGATTAACAATATTATAAATGTGATTTATATTCAACAGTTGAAGACATAAAAATTTACAAATTAGTCAAAGGAGAGGATCCGATTCTTATGAGAAGACCAGTGCGTAGGGACCCTCGTGCACCTCGATCTAGTTCAAGCTCGTCTACGGCATCGTCAACTTCCACAGCAGTATCAACAATAACATCCGCAACAGCTGTACCATCTCAGTC
Source organism: Sminthurinus bimaculatus (assembly GCA_034698285.1). Classification (NCBI taxonomy): domain Eukaryota; kingdom Metazoa; phylum Arthropoda; class Collembola; order Symphypleona; family Katiannidae; genus Sminthurinus; species Sminthurinus bimaculatus. The sequence continues at coordinate 17,211 of JAQIVE010001275.1, forward strand.
TAATCACCAATATAATCAAAGTCATTTTACTAAATTGGAGTTACAGCAAGAAACGACCAATGAGAGTAACAAGACTGAGATTGTGGATATTGACTCCGATGACGGATTAGAAATGTAAGACAAGGAATAAAGTCTGATTTTTTATTAAATTATGTTATCACTAATGTAATCAGAGTACTTCCAGTTTGGATGTATGATATCCAAATTACATTTGTAATCGCCATCCATTCGCTTTCAGATTTAGAGTTTAAAATTTTGACTTTTTTTTATTTTCAGCATTTATGAGCGTATTGTTGCTCCCACTCAACATTCTAGTGATTCCGCACGATCAGTAATTCAATGCGCTCCTTCTCATAGTAGTAGTCAGCGGGAAGCTCACCTATCCAAGATTCTCGCTGCCCTTGAACTAAAACGCGTTACGGTTCAGAATTCTCCAACAATAGCAACATCAACAGTAAAGTCAAAGCGTCCTTTATAATAACTATAATAATTATAATTAATAATAATAATTATTGTTATAATTATTCGTTTATTTAAGTTATACATGGGCCACAAGGATTATGTAACAATTTAACGTTGGTAGAGTCAAAGGACATGGTAATTCTTTATTATTCACCCCTTTACTTTTCTCAATGTCAACAACTATACCTATTCATAATAAATTTTTAAAACTATTAGTCAAAAGCACCAAAATATACTTTAACATTTGCATGTCATTACTACTCTATTTTGTAAGATCTTGTAAAGTGACCAAAACGTGCTCCAATGTGAATATAATGTGTAAAAAATTATTTTAAAAATAGCATGGACTTGATTCAATGCAACATCATAATATATATTATGGTTTTACATGGATTTATTTATGAATAGTATTTACATTTACATAATAGTTATTGTTTTACCATTTGAGTGCTTTTTGAGAGAGAAATATCCATATAGGTAGATTGAAATATATCTTAGAGTGTCTAAATTATTTTAAACCATTTTAAACTATTTATCTTATACGTCTGTATCATTTCTTTACCAATAAGTTTTCCAGGTAGGTCATAATAGGTTATATTGTGTAAGATGATACAGTGGTTGTCTGTTCTTCCTTTTCGTCATTCCAATAATCTACTGCTACAATACAATATCATTGTCTCTAGAGTAAAAATTAAAAATTAAGCATACATGGTTTTGAAAGAGCTTCGGATTCAAATCAAACAACTGTATGAAACGGCCTCGCTCTAATAATAGTAATGTCGAATATTCATTGTTAGAAATAATTTTCATAATTGAAGGGCTGAAAACTGCATGTATTGTGCCGAAATATAGAACGTTAAACTTCCACAATAATTTCAGTTGTATTTCTGCGTGGTATTTACCTTTATTCTTCAGCCCTTCAATTATAATTATTGCAGCACTGTGAGGTGTAATGCCGAACAAAGCAAATAAATTTTGTATCAAACAATTACTATTACTCATTGTTAAAAATAATTACATTATATTGAATGTTTTTCAGAAATATATTAATGGAGTAGTAGCCCATATAATCTACATAGGTATATTATGGGGTAAACCAATGAAATAGTGCAATTTTGAGTATAGTCTTATATTAGGTTTCAGTGTACCTACTTACACACCTACTCGAATAAATCAAGAAGTATCTAGTATCTTGATATTGCCGTTCCTTGGACTCCTGAGTCGTAAACCATTTTGCAAATTTATGAATTTATGTAAATCCGTTCTTTGTGTTTTTACATAAGAATTTAGAACTCTATACATTATAAGGGAAGGGTATATCGATGTAGAAATGTACGGGAAATGAGAAATGCAAACACCGGCATTATATTATATAAGTAATATTTCTACATTCTACATGGTGTAGTTTTTTATTTCAGCGGGTTGGCCCTGTTGTGTGTATTATTGCTACAAAATTAATGAACACTAGTCCGTTCTTTGACATTCGAAAAAGTACCAAATTGTTTTTTAATTGCAGTTTTCAACAATCAAACAAAATGTAACGTAAACTTTTCTGTTCAAAGTTTGGAGAATTCCCCACTTGGCTTTGCCAATTTTTTTATGAGAAGTATCAGGTCACTGTGTAATGATCAGATTAGGGGATAAATCCATGAACGTATGATAGATCTAAACTCTAAACTTAATGGAATTTTTTGGGCTAAACAGGATACGACTTTTGAAGCAGGAAGTGTGGCGAATTTCTGAGTGAAAAAAATCTAACGGCATTCCTTTACTATATATACATATTGTTACGTCACGCTGCTATAAATCAAGCATTTTACAACATGTTTAACTTTTTCTATCAAAAACGAATTACTATCAGTAGTAGCTGTTAGTACTTCGGCAGTACATTCACAGTATATTATATTAATTTTTGTTAGAGCCACGAAGTACTTATTTCGTCATTCTACATCGGTAGTGTCGTATCAATTAAAAGTAATGTTATATATTATGTAATATATAGCCAATCAGTTTTTGAATTTTTATCATTTCAACTTGTAGCTGTACTTTCGTACATTATAGCTGTCTTGACGAACAATTTTTAATCAGGAAATAAATATCACACACATTATTTATGGCACAAACTATTAGGGTTTCCAGTAATCTATAATTTTTGTTTAGTACATGAGGCGGAAATGGTCTTGTAGAAATGTTTTCCATGCGTGAATGTACCTACACAGAAAATGTTCTTTCTCTGCTTTGTTTCTTTTCGTTCGTAAGCTTAGTCGTGTTTATGTGTTCCAAATCTAAAACACAATTCATAATGGTTGAAGACAACATGGAATGAGGAATAAAGATGAAATGAAATTATATAGAATAATATTTTGTGGTTTACGATAAAATATATATAAGATATAAATATAGTGTAATATGTAATATAAGTATACATCACGGAATAGTATTCTATTTTTTACATTTGGTATTTACCTAATTTTAATACCTCTCTTTGATCTGTAACCTTAAACTCGCCGACTATAAGTGGTCGATAGATATCTAATGTATAATATGTTAGTATGCTGTGTGTACGGAAAACTTTAATGTACACACGCAAAATATATATAATATATTTTAAAACTTGACCTGCTATTTATCTACATTACATTATTGTTTATTCTACGTCATGTTATAGTTTTCATCATGTATAATCAAAAGTATGTACATAAAATAAAGAAATGAGGTTTTTACTTTTTCTCCCTGTGTATATTATACGATAAAAAGTACTACAAATGTTTATACATATGTATATTATACATATTGCGAATTATGAAAGTTTTAGGAATTGTTAATTTTTAATGATTTTAGAAAAATAAAAGTCAGTACACACGCGTAGAATGTTCAAAGGAGATAGGTAAAATATAAAGTATGAAACGAAAAATATTATTATATTAGATTTTTAGGTATTGTCTAAAATAATAAAAGAATATGTACTGTATTATTTTTATTAGCTCGTTCGACGACGAAAATATTCTAAAAATATGCTTGTATGACTCGATAGAAATACAACATATAATATTATTATAAATAATATATTATAAAAAAGTTTATTATTACAAACGTACTACGATGAAGTATGAATTTAATTATAAGTACCTACGTTTTGTTGTACATAATAATATTATAAAAATGCTCGGACATACACAGGTTTAATGATGTAAAATGTTAAACTGAAGCAAAAAAAAATATTGACAAATTATGAAGAAAAAATGTGTCGCTAAATATAACGATTTTAAAGATGAATAAATTCATGATCAAACGGATTTATAATTTATAAAGTTACAAAAATGAAGAATCAAAACTATTTTTCATGCTCTTGTTACATACTTACATATAAAAACAGTTGAACCATTTTGCATTTTTTGTCTAAAATATATTTATCTAAAATGTACTTTATGTATCTTTTTCAGTGAAATGATGAGAAACGAGAAACACATGAAAAAAGTGCTTTCACCTTTCACCACAAAATTTTTACATTACGAAATTCAATACAACAGTGTCTTCTTTCACAACGTTGACGTCCTTCATATAGCGCACTAAATCTTAAGTTTAAAAAACTGAAAAATTTCACTTACATTCAGAACTTCAAAATTCTCTTTTTTCTTTTTTCTCTTGTATCTTACATCTAAAATCTAAAACTAATAAGTACAAAGTAATGGCATTAGACATTAGTCTAATGTTGTTTGTAAGCAAATACTTCAGTATTAAGTTAGTAATTTTACGTGTGCTTGAAATGTAATTTCTGACTTTCATCAACACAGAGTCCATCATCAAAATGGATCAAGGTACATATTATTGTTAAACATTATTTGATTCATTAAGAATTTGAAGTATTGTTTTTACAATTTACAATTCAAGCATGTGTACTTGATATGTAATTTTCATTTTTTTTTGTGTGAAGTAATTTCTACTTTAACACATTGAGTGTTAAATAAATACCAACATGAGTTAATTTTAATGATACTTTTCATTTATTGATTTTTTATAGTCCATGATGGTTCGTCATCGTCATTCTCAAAGCATCATGCAACAAGTAATACCTTCACGATAATTTTAGAACCTGAAACTGTACTGACAGAAACGGAACAAAGTTGTCAAGATAAAGAAGAAGACTCTTTCGAGTCAGTTTGCTCAATATGCCTACGTAATGGTGAAATAGTGGGCAAGTCTTCGATTTGTCTCCCTACTACAACTTCGTCAAGTGGAGAGCTAGTAAAGTTGGAAACTGGGAATCACTTTTTGTGGAGATTATTTAAAGTGTTTTCAAACATTATAACGACCGAGGAATTACTAGGCAAAATCGAACTTTATTTCCCTCATGTTCCTCACGAACGTTTGCGCGAACCAAATGCGCTTATTTGTACACCTTGTTACAATAATATATTATTACAAGTGGACAAGTCTATTGTCCATTTGGTACAACCACAACTTGTAGTTATAAATTCTGCGGACGATTCTTACTGTAAAAGTGAACACTGTGAATCTAATGTTATACGTCCACCAGTGTCAAACCAAAAATGTGCTCAAAATGAGTCGATTTCTAATCCAATTGTTGTAGAGTATCATAACGAAAGACATACTGCAATTTGTGAAGGTACATTAATAGACTAAATGTTTTACACAAATGCTCAAGTACCAATATTGAATATTAAAAATGTAGTAATTTAATTTAAGGCAGTTAATTATGTAGTTGTTTCATTTTCATGTTTTAAACAAAAAGATAAGGGAGTTGACAAGTCAAGGGGAAAATGTCTTGGGAAGACTTCTTTGGAGGGAAAAAAGAAGAATCTTTGTAACGTAAGTCATATACCTACACATATGTATAAGAATAATATGATATACACAAAGAGCTAATTAGCTTGACAATATTGAGAAATTTTAACCATTTATAATATGTATATCAACTATCATGACTTACTTGAACTTACAGAAAGTGGACGTCCCCGAAATTCCAGCATCTAATCTGTTAGTGAATGTGAACCGGAATCCAAATTTAGAGAATAGCGCTGTGGAACGGGAGCTACATGATAGTACCAAATTTTTTTGCTGTCCCAAGTGCTGCCGCTATTTTACAAAAGATGACTATACAATTTTTAAAAATCACATCCAGAACCATTGTTTGATAAAGAAACGCTTTCCATGTAGTGTGTGTAGTAAAATATACACAACACAGAATGTGCTAGATTATCATCAAGAGAATGTTCATGCAAATCCTCACCCCAAGTCTATGAGGACAAAGCCTAGGAAAGAAAGTACTGCTATGGAAAACAACAACAACAGCAGCAAAAACAGTCGTCACGAAACTTCCTCAGCAGCTGACAAACCGTCACAGATCCAGATTAAGAAAGACGAATGGCCAGATGATGAAGTAGAAGCAGAAAAAATGGCTATGGAAAAAGGAGTCTGGAAGTGCTACATTTGTTTTTATGAGTCCCGACAAAAGTCATTGTGGAGTACTCATTTATCGAGATTACACCCCGATGTTCTTGGCATTACTCTTTCTTGTGACACTTGCAACTTTAATTTTGTTAAAAAATATCATTTACGGGAGCATATTAATGAAGTACATGCTGATAGTATTGGGTACAAATGTGATGTATGCCTGAAGTCTTATGCACTGAAATAATAATTATGCGTTTTAAATTCTAAAGAAATTGCTAATTTAGATAATACTAAATGGTTCAATTTCATGGCAGAATAAATCTTGTTACAATAATTATCATTACTTTGCCTTTCTATAGGATTGTGGCCGAAAATTTTCTTACAGAAATGGACAACATATCTGTGAGAAAATTAAGTGTGAAATTTGTCATTTGGAATTTGCAACAAGGGGATTAAAATCTAAGCATTTACTAATTCATTCCGAATATCGCCCATTCCACTGCGAGGTATATATTTCTTAAATAGTTTGGCATAACATTAAGCAATATAGATTAGTTTTTTCACCATGTTATTTTTGCTATTTGATCTGGTTTTCTACAGGTCTGTCCGAAAAAGTTTCAGAAAAGGGAATACCTATCTATGCACATGAGAGTTCACAATGATGTAAGTACATACAGTTGTAATTTCATTGTTTTATTGATTTGAACTCTTATTAAACACAAGAATACACAGCGTTATATGTATCTTGTGGTGCATTCCGTCTATTTATTGTAAAACGGTAAGGATTTTAACTATATGTATTTTGTATACATCATACAGATCCGTCCCTACCCATGCGCCTATTGTGATAAGTAAAAGATTTTGTTTCTTACCCTTCTTTATTCATAAAAGCATACGTATAAAAATAAAGTGCATGTGTTGATTATCGACATCAATCTAAATTTCATTTTATTATATTTTAGGTCATTTCGTTCAAAATCTCACTACAACAATCATAGGTAAGGTTTATTTCAAAGAAGAGGCTATGATCTTTACAACATTTTTTTGTATTACCGAAATAACAAGCGGTTTTATTTATTGCAGGCGCATACATACTGGTGAAAAACCATACGGTAAGGACTGTCGTACCTATAGATCGTATCTTTTAATTCATACAATTTAATGCAATGTAAGGTTTGAGTTACTTTGCTGTGTAATTTCAAAAATGTCATTTTCTATTCTAGTCTGCCAGTCGTGCGAAAAATCCTTTTATTCGCCACAGTGCCTGTACAACCACATTACATCACATACAGGCATAAAGGTAATTTTACTGAAAAAAAAACTGTCAAAATCAACAACTGTAAGGAACCATTAAAGGTTTTCACTTTCTCCTTTTACTAACATGGTAAAAATAATGGAAAAGGGATATTTTTATTTAATTGTGGTTAAAAAATGTGCAGTATATGGGCAAACCGAGTAGCATTTTTCACCTCTAATTGATCGTAATTGTTTACCGTTTATATTTTTTAGAACTATTCTTGTGGAAATTGTGACAAATCGTTTCGTACATCAAATGACTTAAAAAGGCACATGTTTATTCACACTGGAGAGGTAGAAAGAATTACCAATATTTACCAAATTCTCTCCGCGTTTTGACGCATTTTATTATTTTTTGATATAGTTCTTATTTCACTGATACTGATTTTCTTTCGTATTCATTAGAGACCTTATTCTTGCAAGTACTGCAAACGAAGTTTTAACCGCCGAGGAAATTGTTTAGTTCATGAAAGAGCCCATGAAGCTACTGAAAAAAGCCTACAATGTGATCTTTGCACTTTAACTTTTGACAAGCCAATGAATTTAGAGGTACGTGCAACAATATCTTAGTTTCCCACTATTTTGCATATTTTACAATATTATTATGTAGCTAAGTAAAAAATGTATTATTAATTCATTTTAAATTATTTTATAGAACCACAAGGTGAGTGCGCATTCTGCAAATGAAGGAGTCACAAGTCGTAAAACATTCAAAGCTAAGCCTCGGAAGTGCGCAGCAGGCACGGGTTCTAGTGGAGGAAAAACAAATAATATTAGCACTCGGAATATCAATGACAGTGAGACTGATAAAGTACAAGAGCAACAGAATCAACACGTTATTTCATCTCAGCAACAGTCCGTGACATTAATTCATGTGGAAGATATTGCTTCCAATGTAGAAATAAGTGAAGAAGTTATGTGTGAACAAGTTATCGAGGATCCTATCAATTTATATCAGTTATCTTTTGAAATAGGCGAAACAACGTTGTATTGTATTGAAAATTGAAACTAATTAGAATCGGTTCGACAAGAGCAATAAGTTTTTAGTTTTTCAACTACATAACATTTATTTATTTTTGTTTCTTGTTCTTTCAATACTGTAAAATACATAAATATTAAGGGAACTTTGACGTGAGTTTGAAGCTCCTTGAAATGAACTGAATCTAATGTGAACAATGAACAATAACATTTTTTTTAAGACTGAAAGGCAAAAAATACTGTTTGTAAAACAACAATAATATTGTTCAAAAAATATAGAGCAAAAACAGATTGTACTTAAAAAAATCATAAGCGATATTATTTATCATACATCAGAAACGTCGATCTCGAGACGTATTCAATTTTACGCTGGCATTCGCATCCATTTATGATTTATGGCATCTGGTGGGATTCAGAACTTGGTTCGCCTCAAGATATATTATACAGTGTAACAACACTTAATTTATCTGCTTGTCGAAAGTCCGTATAGCGAGTACAAAGTTCAAGGTACAATGTACATGTATAATGGGTAGCTGTGCGTTATTAACTGCCTATATTTTTGCCCGGAAGTCAGAGGTATTGTAGCCCGACGCTCAAGGCAAGACCAAAGCCAAAAAGTGCTGTATACTGTATACTGTGCATACTTTCTATCACATATCACATGGCATGGATACGTTAAGCCCTATTTTCACGACAAAGTTACCCGTGGCAAAGTACCTGTAGGTATCACTAACCATAGGTAAAAATAGTGAAAACACAACACTTACCTATAGGTAAGCA
>JAQIVE010001276.1:0-26135 GCA_034698285.1 Sminthurinus bimaculatus
TGTCAATTCAAATCGTTGTCAAGCTTTTATCACATTACTTCGTGATTCAATGTCTCAGGCAAATCAATTTAACTACATAATTTATTAACGTCTTAACGTATTATAGGTTTTAACATAGCTATGAATTTTTTCGAAACCGTTCAAAAACGGTAAGGTTGAAAGTAAGATGCAATGACTGGCTGCTTGTACTCTTAATTGTGACGAGATTCTGATGATATTAAGAGTTCCTAGTGTTTTAATCAACTGCTGAGAAGACGTGGATTGACAGAACAAGTGTCGTGGATTTTTGCTGTCTACGTACTGTTTGAATCCGTCGCGACGGCAAAGAGCAGCGTCCAACATTCAGATTACGTATCAAGGGTCCAAGAACTTTAGGACTGACCTTGTCTGACCTGACTCAGTTTCCAATTGAAGCTTAGCCAAAGCAACCACCAAGCTCACGTTTGTCCAGTACTCACTCAAGCTCCACGCTTATGATGTGAATAATGGGATTCTCCACCTACGTAACAGTTTAGCCTGTTAACCAAATGCTTTAAAAAAAGGTTTCGGGGGTTAACGCAGGTATGAGCGTCGGGGTGGCGGGGGGCTGGATTAAGCAGGCTCATGCCAGCCTGACCAGGTCAACTATATGTTAGGTCAGACATTGGCCAATGGAGGCCAAGCTCCACCCCCTGTGGTGTCAGGTAAGTTTTGGTCGAACAAATTCAACCTCTCTCATCAGTTGTTAAAACCAAGACGAATAAAAAAAGACGGAAAAAGGACACATGTAAAGCTCCCCTTTGGACGACCGAGAGACAGCAATGACAGAATGGGTGACTGCTCGTTTACCCGTTTTATACCTTGAGAAACTGGAGAAAAACTATCACTACTATCACCCAAAGGAAGTAGTAGAAATAGTCTGAAATAGTTTCTGCTGGATCGGATCGGTCTACAAAGAGATACTGGAGAAACTACAAGGCTAAAACCAACAGAAGAACGCTCGTTGGATACAGTTGTCAACAACACGCACAAATAACTCTCTCCTCGAATATGATGAACAAGAAAAAGGATCAAAAGAAATTCAAAAGAAAATCCTCTTTCTGTTTTGATTTGATTTGATTTGATTTGAAAACTTTATTTACGTGCATAGTTTTTCAGTACATAATGTATTGTTTTTCAAAAACGGGCACAAAATCGCGAAAACAAACAAAAAACAAATAGCAGATAGACAAGAACATTTAAAAAAAAGCCGAAAGGAACCGATATACCGATACCTAGAAATCGGAGAGCAAATGATATTTTTAAATCGGTCTTTTTGTGGTATCTCAAGAGGGACTGGTGTCACTTCATTCCGGTACTAATTGGAATTCTACCTGCCCCCCTTCACTCCCCACCCCAAACATGCACGATTTCGGGGTGAAAGCTAATGTTAATACCCATTCTAACTTGGGTGACCGTGGGCGACCTCTAAACGTCAACCGATCCGGACGAAATTTTTTGTGTGATTGCAGGCATCCAAAAGGAACGATATGAAGGGGTGGCTGCTTAACTTTTCACTAAGGTGTTCAAAATGAGCAGGTCTAATGTACATGCTTCCAACACTGTTCATATTAAATGGCTTGTATGATATGCACAATATGAGTAAAGTTTTGAAACATCCTTCAATAACTACCCAACCACAAACAACATAAGATGCGCAATATTCTGTATGTTGTGGAAACGAGATCGTATGTATCATTCATATCAAGTACGCACACTCATCAAACAGCAAAAATTAATCAGTTATCCCCTCTATGAAAATGCATTTTATTTACATTACATTCAATACTTATGAGAAAACAAAAATATCAATTTGGAAAAGTAAGTGAACATTGTTCCATTTTTGTCTTTTTGATTTCGAACTTGATAAGAAAACAAATACAGCTGAGAAATTCCTAAATACCAATAAGTAATATTCTGAAAGTCCCGTTTACAGCTTTCCTTCATAAGCAAATGGTACGTAGAAAAAAAATTCAATTTCTGAAGAAATTGTTTATTTTTATGAAATATGTTAATGTTACTCCTTTGCACGCAGAGAAAATAAAATTGAAAAACAATATTTTATAAAAAAGGCGTACAAACTAAGAATTAAAAATAAATTTTCTAGTTAAGTCTTCATTAGAATCTAGACCCCGCAAACTTTTAAAAATAAAATCATCACCTTTGACATTATCACCTACTTCATATATGGTTACATCTGCATTTCTTCTGCTTCTTCTTCTTCTTCTTCTCGTTCTTCGTCTTCTCCTTGTTGTTCATCAAAAGCTTCATTTTCAGTACCAAATCTACTACTTTCAACCGACTTTGAGGGCTGATTGACTGCCTGTTTCAATCGACGTGATCTCATTCTGTAGTATTCATTATGTTTCTTCCGGCCTTCCTCGGTGTGAGCGATTTTCTTGTGATGATGCATGCTACTTGAAGTTCTATAAGTCCTATGAAAACAAAAACCAAAAAGAATGGACTTGTGATTTAAATACTTGAATAATTCACGTCACTTTCTTTCCTATGTATATATGGGTACTTTATGATTTTTTTAAAAGGGCTAATATTGAGATTACAAAAATATTTAATCTTATTAGAAATAAATTGGATAATATACACGTACTTGAAACATTGGTCACACTTTACAGGTCTTTCAAAATTTCCAGAAATTCTTACATGCTCGGCAACTTGGCGTCGCCGTTTCCTAAAATGTCCCTGTATATGAAAAACTAAACTCGGAGAGTTGTCAAATGTTTTTTCACACATCTCCACGGAACAATTATACGGTGGACTCTCTCCTACTTTAAACCTTTTGACTTCATTCCCCGTGTACACTCGAACATTATTATGCGCTTCTGGAGGTTTAAATTGATGCACTTGTTCACAATGTCGAATATAAAAAATTTTTCCTTCAAAATCCTTTTCTCCGCATTCATTGCACTTGTAACTTGTTGTTTGGTGACTTCTCTTTTTACCTACATGTTTCAAATAAATTTCTTTTGTTTGGAATTCAACCTTTGTTGCAGTACACTTTCCACATCGATAAGGAGGGCCTTCAGGTACAGCTATACGTTTAATCGTTTTAGGATGAAGAAGGCACCACAATGCTGCCTTGTCTTGTTTTGAAACAGCAGGCGGAAGTAAATGCGAATCCAAATCAAGATGAACACGTTCTTTAGGCGCAAGAGGTCTACGAGAATGAACTTTAGAACAATGGTTTTCAAAATGAACAAATTGTGAAAAAAACTTATAACAGTGGGGCTCTGGACACTTGTATACTTTTCTGAGTAAATGATAGTAAGCGTGGACTTTGTAATCTTCAAAAGAGTCACAGATTTTCAAACAGCGACACTTAATGGGTAAACTAAATGATGTTAACCGATATCTTGAATATTGAATTTCAGTAGGAAGGTTGTAAACTGTGTTAAAGGATGGCAAACTCATTGGATCTATTTCCTGCTTGTATTTCTTCGATGTTCTTTGTACTCTTGAGGGTTTTTGCTGAAAAGTATAATCTGGTTTAGGAGGTTCTTGAATAACTCGAGGAAGGAATTCTTCAAAGGTTGGCAGCTTCTTACTAAATCTTGCAAGTCCTAAGGAAAAACAATATTTAATATTTGTTAACATAACCATGTCTTTATATAACATGAGCATTACTAATAACGACTGCACTATAATAATTCCTGAAAATTGTAAAAAAAAAATGTAAAAAAATTGTCGTATTATTGATCACTGTTATTATTACTTTGAACAGGCGCTTCTGACGTTGCAATCGTGGGTGAGTTGTAGGCGGAAGGTAGAGGTTTTATACTAAATGGAAAATCTTGAACTTTGAGGTTCTTTAATGGTGAATGTTGTTTCATCATTGGAGTTGTTTCAGGTGGCATTTCTGGAGTTGAACTTGTTAAAACATTTTCAAGGGTTGAACTTTTTGCGGGTGAATCAGGAACAACTGGGCTTTTGACTTGTGTATCTTGAACAACGGGATCGTCTGGAGATGCATCATTTTCATCACTCAATTCATTTTCAAGTGAAGGTGATGGTGAACAGTCCATTTCCGTGTCATCAATGTCACTTAAATCGTGGTCCAATGCTTCCAAGTTGCTCTCCTCCTAATAATATAGTGATTACAAAAAAGTAAAAGGAGTTTAGTATCACATGTTCATATAAAAATCAGCGATAATAAAATTATTGTACAAAAATAGAGCTGTCAAATTTGTAAAAACATGTAGTGTATTAGTTGAAATATATTTATGATGCATAGCTGTTTAAGTACATTGTTATCCATATATAATATTTTATGTACCTGATGTCCCTCATTTTCCAAATAGTTGAAAAGGCCACAATCATCTCCATAGATCTCATTTGATTCTGTCTTCACAGCGATGACTTTTAAAAGGCTGGACGTTACGCCATTACTATCCTTGTGAGATCCAGCTTTATCAACTTTGCAATTATTAGCATTCCATCTCCTTTTGCCTTCTTGAATTTTCTCAGCCACAAACGAACCCGCTTTGTTAAAGTGAAGAAGGGTCTTGTAGCATTTGAATAAGTCCCTTAGTTTATATGAACATGATAAGCAAACAAAAGTCTTGTTTTCCAAATTAGGGTCAACAATAGGAAAATTTAAAATACAGGATAGTGCAGCCGCGACGGAGATTGATTTGATTTCAACTTCCAGACCGTAGTAACCCGTATTTGGATTCTTGAGCCAAAGATTTACTTCAATTTCTTTCAATTTACTGGTATTTGGTCCGAGAGGAATAGAACAATTAGCACAAAAACTCTCCTTCATATTTAACGTCAGCAAATTCAATACTTAAATATAATAACTTTTAACTTGAGCTTTATTAACTTTTCCAGCTCTCTTCTAAAAATTCTTATCAAAATCTGAAATCTGTCTTGCTCCGACTTGCTGATTTTTGCTTCCCGCTACTAACAAGCAAGTCTAAAAATGATTTATTCTGCATCCATAAGCAAATGTTTTCACTGAAAACATTTGCTAATGGACAGAACGTTAAAACAATGATGTGCAAGAAACTACTGATCAATGATCGGAGCAAATGATTACCTGATGATTACCGAAAAAAACAATGCCATTCATCAGTAATGCAACATAATTGTAATTAAAAATTAATAATTAGTCAATGCCAGTAGCTAGTACAGAAATCGCTGGAATGAATCTAATAGATATAGTTTCAGAATTTGTTTACTTTGGCTAAAATATTGCGCTTATCTTCATTTTATTTCATTCGACTTCTCAAACATAATACAATACATATACATAATATTTATAGCAGCATTATAACAAAGAAAAATAAAACAAGACAAAATCATCATTTACATAGTATGTATCATGGAATATGGAATACATCATACGTTTTGTATTTATCATAAAATACAAGGTAAATAAAAAATACTAATGTAGGTATTTAGTACTGGTTATTCAATGGTAATAAAATCATGTGTAAGACACTGTCTACTATCTTTGAGTATACGTAGTCATTTGAAGAACAAACAAATTAAATAATATATTATGTGGTGATAAATAACATGAGAGTTAAGTATAGTATAGTTCATAATGTTAATACAATAATTATGAATTATGACAAGTTTTGGCACGAGGAGGGGTATAAATTATAATGTATTATCGTTAAAAAATTAGTTAACGGTATTACGAGTGAACAATATTAACTTTTCTTTTTATATATAGCATCTAGTCTTGATATTATGTGATTGTATACGTAAATATCTGAAAAAGAAAGAAATAGAAGAATCGCACATTAGTAAAACAGTGAAATTATTCGTGTTATTATATGACCTAAAATTATCAACAGTCAGGAAAATGAAACAAATTTGAGTGTGTATGTGTACTTACCCGCATCTTGGCCATGAGCATAGTCTGCATGGTTCCAGCTCGGAGGTTCGACTTTAATTAGTTCGGGTTTATACTCCGATGCCCGGTGTTTAATGAGACTTACGGATTTTTGAACATCCTGAAATAAGAGAAAGAGTATAATAACTACTGTAAATTCTTATCAAGAAACTACGAATTTTCAAAGAAAATAAAGTACAATATATGTACAGAAACGGGAAAAAGATTTGACAACCTTATAAAATATCAAAACTTACATCCTTTGTTGTGAGCCAATCGTTTTCGGCCCAGAATAAAACTGTAGGAGCGCGGATATTCTCAATGGGATAAAGTTTTGGATATACAGTTCCATATCTTCTCAAATTCTGACGTGGGCCAAAATCATAGTAAGTCAGTTTTCCACTTATAATCCATTGACTCCATTGTGTGAAAAATTTGACAGAAGTTGGATTGAAAAGTTCTCCGACGATGACGCTTAGCATTTCAGCGGGGACTTCTCCTGGGTCGTAACCATCGGTCGTCAAGAAGTATGTAAGGGCACATATTCCATGATGATCATGATTTACCCCTTCTGCGTGACAAACTCGAGGTCCATATTTTTTGAAAAGACGTACAAAAGTTCTAGGCACAAACTCGCCATGATTAAATGTCTGAAGTAATCTCTACACGGATGTAAAAAAAGGGGGAAAAGATTCATGTAGATACATATTTATGTATTTAACAGGCAATTTACTATAAAATGCTCACAATAAAACTTTAGTTTAAAGTTTTTATGTTGCTACAAATTATGAAACTTACATTGATTGTTCCAGGGAAAGGAGCAGCGAGTCGCAAAAACGGGGATCTGAATTAACAGAAGAAAAAGAAAGTCATGCATTATGTACCATGTATTATTGTTTGTTTCATTTGAACGTATTAGCAAGAAGGCAAAACATGCAACTGTTAAGATTGTGTAAAAACGTAAATGTTTACCTCGTGTCTTTAAGAGTGAGAGCAGCTAAAGAAAAGAAAAATAAAGAAATAAGATCACTTCATGTGTTACTATTATTTATGTGCAGTATTTTACAGTTGATAGTATAATAAAAAAATTAACAATAATTGATTTAACAATGTTATCTTCTATTCACCTGCCATTGCGAACCAGATTTCAATCTTGTCATTGTACTCGGGTCGTCCAGCTAGGAAAGCCATAGCTATTCCATTGCCCATACTAATTCCGACCCAACTAACTTTCTTAAATCCTGTTGTCTCCAAAATATGATCCACAGTGGCGGGGGCATCATAATATGATACTTGATCCTCCGAGAAATTCCAGTATTCTCTCGAGTCCATGGAAAGAGTAGTATGGTTTCTACTGTAATAATTACCTCTATAATTCCCGAGCCAAACATCATATCCAGCATCAAATAGCATGAATGCTGAAAAAAGGAAACAGAAAACATTGATACTCTCATTACTCATTATATTTATTGCATATTATTTGACATATAAATTTAGAGTCGGAACTATAAAAACACAATGAAATTAATATGACAAGGAAACATGTATATACCCAAAGCTCGCTTTTCACAGTTGACAAGAAACGTTCTAGAGCTTCCAAACATTCCATGCATTAGAAACACTGGCGGCTTCCCGGGATTTGGGATTCTATGCAATTCTAGAATGTACCCGTCCTCAGTGACAATCCTGTGAATTTCCACGGAATAATTGTATCTCTCAATGATCTGGGGCTGTTTAGTTGACACACACAAAAGTACAAGAAAAAAATTTAGTTGAAATCAAAAGGTTCACAGCTCACAGTTCCGCAATATAATTATAATGAGCTGAACTGTAAAAGTAGTAAAAATGATGATAATTACCGCAGTTAATTGAGAGTCTTCGTAACCAAGAAGAAAGTTACAGGGTCGATCTATCCTATAATCGTCATTATTTCTCGTAGGTCTTCGATTTTCATTATTGTTGATATTTTTAAAGAGCATGCTTGCCCCCGTTCGGCTCTGATCCACGCGAACATTTGAGTCGCGGAAGAAAAGGCCTCCTTGAGCCTCGTTAAAATTTAGAGAAAGTACTAAACACAAGAATGTGCCCACACTGAAGAGTGTGTTACACATGTTTAGATTTGGTTTGACTATACTAAATTTATTATAGATTGTAGAAGAGTAATTATTCAGCTATACTATAATATGCTATATTAGTGCTGAAATCCTTTAAAACTTGTTGAATAATACTTCACTCCCACTTTATTATGATATACTTCGTTATTATCCGATATCTGATTTTGGGGAAATATCAGAAAAATAAAGAAGCTTGTTTTAACGTTGAAAGTTGAGGTCCGAATGAGCAGTTGAGCAATTTGCCTCCAATATTTATCCGTCCGTGTACGAGAATTCTCTTCCCTCATTCTCAATCCCAATTGGATAAAAGAGAGAGCAAGTTTTGAATTCTTAAGGCCTTTCTCAGTGCTAATTTCTATTCTCATCTCGAAGCTCGAAGCATGTCATCTTCTACATAATATAATATACATAATAAAATATCTTGTAGTATGTATGTATCAAAGTATGAATTCATATTTGCACAGACAACTTTGCTGAAATACTGGATTCGCTACAAAAAACGGGGAGATAAAAAAGAGTAAAATGTATGCGTAATACATAATGAATAAATATGTAATGCTAATAATAATTCAAGACATGCGGCTTCATCTTCAATCTTCATAACACTTACAATGTAAGTTTTACATCTTTCATATTATTATGTGTAGCTTTGAATCTTTGTATATATACTATACATATATTATAGTAGTTACTTACTTTAATCTTGCGCGTATTATATCAGTACAAGTAGTATTAAAATTTAGAATATCAACGATTTAGTATTATACATTTTATTATATCATGTTGTATCAGTATTTAAATGTTGAGATGCTGGAAAGGAGGAAGGAAAAGAGACTACATAACATATATAGTAAAGGAGTTAGACTCCCCTTGTAGTTATGATTACCTTACTATGATTTTTAGTGATTATTTACGACTTTGGGATGTACGTAACGTAATTACACATGTACCTAGGAAAGTTCAACAACTGTAAGATCAATACCTATATACCAGTTTTCCTTCGATTTTCGACTAACACACGAGCGACATGTGCCTCCAAGAAACCCGTGTTGTGAATTAAGCCACGAAGGAACACACATGGTAAAACACCTGACTTTTGTAGGTACCTATACTTTTATGCATTTCCAAATTTATTGGCCATTCCGTCAAAATGCATTGTTTTATCTGTTGGACCTGATATCCATACGAATTAGGACCCTCAGTCAATAAAGTTCTTCACGAGTCTCGAACACGGGTGAAATATATTGTTCTAGAGTTTCATGCTCAAAATTAGTATTATAATAGTCTATGTATATCATTACCCTGGAACTTTTGACAAGTAATTACATGATACTATAATGTATAATGTCTACATATATGTCCACATTATATTATGTATCAAGATGAAGAGATAACGAAAGAAGCAAAAACGGTGGTCCGCACTTTCCCCGTTTGTCTCACTATTTTGCCCAAAAGTCAATAGTCAATACACACAATGATTATATTTTATATTTTTTTATTGCATGTAATATTCAATATTCAAGATAGTAAACAATAATGGAAATTATTTAGCAAATTTTTATGTCTGTCTGACTGGTTTCTTCTTCTTGGCACCCGGCCACTACGTTTATTATTGTTTTTCGAACCGAATCGCCGGGTATCAAGTCTGTGTTTGCGAACAATAACAATAGCATTAATTGCAACAAAATGCACTATTTTTTATTGTGTTTTGACTGACTTTATTGTACTGCAGACAAAAGAAGTAGTCATAATTCGTAATCTATTAATCAATTCTCTGGACCGAGACATTAGACGAAAAAAAAAGTTATACAATACTATGCTATCTACATGATAGCCAGAATGTTTTTATTAGTTCATGAATGTAAAATCCAGTTGCATTATAGCCATGCATTATAAATCATAATAGATATGAGCTTCCTGCAAAATTAATTAGACAAATAAAGGAGGAAAAACATCTTATTTTTCTGGCCCATACTTACAACATGCTGACAAGTACCATGCCATACAAATATAACTGATGATATGTAGAAATCAAATCTGACCAGGAAAAATAACACACGGGTAGCAAGAAGCAAGAATATAATACATAATACATACTGTGTGCTGTGTATTAGACAGTTTTCACTCATGCCAAATGGCAGCAACATGCATCAAAGATTTTATAACTAAAAAAAATTCACAACTCATTGTACAAAATATAGAACATTAGAAGCAAACATACTTTGAAAAAAATCAGCTGACAGTCAAAGATCACGGAGTACGAGCACCAATGGACAATGGATTAACCAATTAACGTCATGCTCAACCAATATTCCAATATACATGTATTCCATCGATTCAATCAGAAAAATTGAGACTGGAATATGGATGTTTGAAGTTTGAAAATAATGGTAATGAATTGATTGCATTTTTATCATTATGCATGCTCATATACTTATATCTACTCCACAGGCTGTATATTATGTAATGCTATGTATACACGATACAATACACATATGATTTCCTTGCATTCTCCGACTCTAAGAATAATATGATAAGAATCAGCAGTACATACTTATTATTAACATCATCATTGTCGAAAACGTAAGAAATCAGGCGGGGAATAAGTGCTTGGCCTGTTTGCCTACGTCGCACATTATAAAACTGAAACCAACTTGTTTTCCGACTTGCAATATTCCAAGTACATTCCTTGATTTTATCACCGCATTTAAATATGAATGAAAGAAAAATAAGAAAACCGTAGTTTAAAAGTGAGTGTGATTATGTATTTACTTATGATGTGATCAGAAAGGACGACTCATGACCACAGTTGAGATTACCTTAGAGAGGATGGTCAGCATCAGACATCAGATGTTGTATATTATCATTACATTACTCTAATTTGCTTAGTCTGTGTGTCAGTCTGTCCGCAGTATGTATATGCGTGTATTTAAAGGGGACAAATTCTAAAGAAAGGCCAGAGACCAAAATTAACGGTACAGTTATTCAGTACATGTGACCTTTCCCTATAAGGGACACAATCTCAAGGTCTCCCGGTGACCTTTGACATATAAGGTCACATATGCGCGCAAGTACATATTCATATAAGGTATATACATGCATATGGGATACTACGCAGTTATATGGTACGCAACGTCTTAAACGTATTAATTTGAATATGCGACGTTTAAATTCAAATTGGGCGCCAAAATAATTAAAATTGACATGCCAGCGCCATCTATCGAGTGCTTCTAGAATTAATGACAAGGCCAACAGTGCTTTAGTTCTACGACTCCTCGACAGATGGCGTTCCTCGATTGGTGGGAAATTTAAAATCTTTGATACTAGCGTCATCTACCAGACAAAGTGCTTTATTCAAAATTACGGACAGACGCACACACACTTCTAAAAGACTAACGGGGCCAGCGACGAAGTGGCTGGCCTCCCTGCTAACGGGTTGGCGCCGCGTAGCGGCGCGGGTTTTACTAGTATACTTGCTAAAATTCAATACATATTCCAAAAAAATTGTGAGAAGACAAGGAGCTGTAGGACGATTCTGCAATGTGTTGTACAAAAGTTGTAAAAATATATAATAATATTAGTTTCGTTTGAAGAGTGCAGCAAAGACTACGCGTTCATTGTCCAAATTTACAATTTACAGTGTGTGACAAAGTCAGACCGTCATCATAGCTGGATATAGGTATGTACATATTTAAAACCAGTTTTCAGCACATATTCAACTTATTTGCCCATTGCCTATCCTATATATACGTTGTTTCCTTATTTTTCTAAACTTTATAAAAAAAAGGTGCTGTCAGTTCAGGACGACGGCTGAACCACCAGTAAAGACTAAAATTCAAAGATCCAAGCTAAGTATACTTAGCATGGGGAGCACGTTTTAGGTTTGACGTTGCAAAACATTCAAATTTTCAGAGACGGGAAGAGGAAACCCTTTTAAAAATTAATATTTTACAAAATTCTTAAATCAATGTAAAAGTCTTCCTAGTTGTTGTATAGAGCTAACCAAAACCGACATTATTTTTTCTGAATTTAGCTAAATTTAGCTTTAAGGATTTAAAGTACGTTGAGAAACTTTTGTATATGTACATATTGCAAAACGCAAATTAAAACTCTTGTTTCCTTATTCCTCACCAATTTTTAAACGGTGACAAAATAATGTTGTATGCCAAAAGTTTTTTTTTGTAAGGGTCAACAACGTGTCGCCTCAGTGCACAAATTGATGCATACAAATGACTTGAGGTGTTGAGGAATGACGCGAAAGATGAAAAGAAAACAGTACATAATATCTAGATATACGATGAACTTGACCATTTTCTGGACATTTGAAGCTTCAAATTCACCAGCGGACGATGGACGACAGACAAACCTGGCGTTGACTAACTAAACATAAGTATATATTATTTATGCTACTAATAACATAGATAAATGCTACGTGTTGTCCGTCACGTAGATCTCTCTTTTGCCTTCTTCTTTTTCGACTAAAATTCATCCCTTGTCAACTCTGGGATGGAGAGATGCAGTTGATGAGAGTGTTTGGATACATTATTATCATATGTATTCTGTGTCCTGCTACCTACTGCTTCTTCAGTGCTTACAATAAGCTGTGGTATGATTTGTGAATCGAATTTAAATATTATTTGTTGGTATCAAAAATAATATTTATACAAATTTTGCTGTTGAATAAATTCATAAAGTTTAAGTTGTATTTTAACTACGTATTTTTGTGAGGAATTGTTTCATCATATTTGGAAAAATTAACTAGAGAAGAGACCATGTTTGCCCATGTTTTAAAATATTTATATTAACAGTGTCATCACAATAACAATTACTATATGATTACAAATTAGTCACTGGTCACATTAGTTTTTAATTTGATGTTTGGACTCTTGACAGTTTCTAAGTTCGCAGTCGCATGTTATTATCTATATAGATATACCTATATAATATACAATATTATTATTATTTTCTTTCCTTTTTCGACTGTTGTTTGTACAAGATATTTTTTGCTGTTACCTTTGTGTGTAGCATAATTTTGTTGCATTCGTTATTCGTGAAGGAATTTGACAGCGTTTCTCCTCTTCCAGCATAATTTATCCTACATACTTGTACTTACTCGTATAACAACAAATAACAATAATTGACGTGCTTGCAACTTGCAACACATATTATGTACTCTGAGATAGTTAGATAACAGATAAGGTGATCCGTGTTACATAATAATAATATGTTAACATTTCTAGAACAAGTCCATTAAAAAAAATCAAAAAACACTAGGATATTTTTCAACTAGTACGATTTATGTTGATGATCCATTCAAAATTCAAATGGCATAAAAGTTGTAATTTTTTCTCTATAATATCATGCTGAAGAAAAGTAAAAATGTACTAGACTGTATCTAATAAAAATAAAAACAAGAAAATTAAAACGACAAATTATTACTTCTCTGCTCCATGAATTTCAAAAACTTTAAAAATGCATAAAAAATGTATGCTAATTTTGGATACACAAAAAAATCGGCAGGTAAATCTTTGGTCGTTGTAACAAGCATTTACATATAAATTGGATTAATTTTATTATAGTTTTTTAGTAGTCAATGTGGGAAAAAAGGGACAAATGGGACAGGGACATGGAGAACAAAAGTTTCTCTTTCTTTTCTTCATCTTAATACTCTCTCTACTTCCACCCAGGGTAGGTTTGACGGCATAGTCAATCTGTACACAGGAGGACGGGATCATGTTGTCAGCTTGACCCGGTATCGGTTCAAGGTTCGCCTCTTGCGTTATTGACAAACACTCCAAGGACACATCATTTCCTTCCATCATGCATTTGCTCACATCCCTCGACAGACTTTTTCCTTTAAAATCAAACAATTTTATTTTTTATTTGTAAAACAAAAATTGAAAGGAATTAATAAATATTCATCTAAAAGGTAAAGAGTAAAACTGGCTTATTTGGTGTCATTGTACTTGGCGCTTACTTCTTTTACAGTTTTTCGCACTGATTGCAGAAAAGGTTTTAGTTTTCATCCCACAATTTTTACGGAGAAGCTTGAGTTGACTCGGAAGAGGTGGGAGTTGCAATGGGATTTTCAAGCCATTAATGCACAAAAACCTTTCCTCAGTCACACACGGAAACTGAAGCGCTGGTGATCGTTTCTCCCGACAATTCTTCCCTCGATACTTTTTCAATAGGTACGAGTGAGGATTTTCTATGTTGTCATTGCAGCCGGAATTATTATTATCGGCAGAGTCATTCCCCTGATTATTAGGATCATCAGTAGATGGCCCTTGGTTTATGTCTGTGTTTGGGTCGGATACACCAGGTTGAGAGGAGTCATTGTCTTGGTTCGTTGTAGTTGTTGGACAACATGGAAAGGCGGAGACACAGAGATTGAAGGAAATTCTAGAGCCCTTACTGGGCTGAGTCTCAAAGCAACAACAATTCTTGATTTCTGCAGCTTGCGTCAAATTGTTGTTGTCCTGTAGGTTCAAGTTCTCCGCTCCATCCGGATTCAGAATCCCAGGATTATTAGTGTCATCACACGCGTATTCATTCCTATTTGCAGATGCATGCAACGCATTATCGTTGTCAGTACCAATATCAGGAGGACAATCATATCCAAACGGGGGATCAAAGCTAGTCGTTGGAAAATCTTGAGCGTTCTCACCTTCAGTTTGGTATTGGTATTGACTTTGACCGTTGCCATTATAGTATGATTCATCAACTTGACCATTATCATAACAATTTTCGTCATAATTTGTCATTTGCCCTCTGTCATAATAAATTTTGTAATTAGCCATGTTCGTATTGACGCCGAAATCTTGAACATCTTGACATGGGTCAAAAAAATTTACATTGTTTCGACCAAATGCTGGTGCTGTCCGGCTTATGATAGGCTCATATGTTAATGGATTTTCAGGCTGCCTGGAAGTTGTTGTTGTTGCATTTTGTGTTGTTGGAGTCCCCGCTGACCTGTCAATGGCTTGTAATTTCCTCGGTTTATCTGGAACTGAATATGTAGAACCTTGTCCCTGACGTTGACTCTGATATTGACCTTGACCTCCCATTTGACCTTTATATTGATATTGGCGTTGAACTTGTGTTTGACTTTGACCGTCTATTTGACCTTGACGCTGAAATTGACTTTGAAATTGTGTTTGGCTTAGACGTTCTATTTGACCTTGACGTCGAACTTGACATTGAACTTGTGTTTGACTTTGACATTCTATTTGACATTGTGTTTGACTTTGAACGTCTGTTTGACCTTGATCTTGTGTTTGAATTTGACTTTCTGTTTTACCTTGACCCTGAAATTGACGTTGACCTAGTGTTGGCCCTTGATATATACTTTGACCTTGATATTGACTCTGACTTTGTGTTTGGTTTTTATATTGAATTTGTCTTAGTGGTTGACCTTGACCTGGATATTGAATTTGGCCCAGTGATTGACCTTGACCTTGATATTGAATTTGACCCAGGGTCTGACCTTGATCTGGATATTGAATTTGACCCAGTGGTTGACCTTGACCTGGATATTGAATTTGGCCCAGTGATTGACCTTGACCTCGATATTGAATTTGACCTAGTGGTTGACCTTGATATGGACTCGCACCTTGTGTTTGGGTTTTATATGGACTTTGACCTAATGGTTGACCTTGACCTTGATTTTGACCTAGATATTGACTCGGACCTTGTGTTTGATTTTTATATTGACTTTGACCTTGTAGATCAATTAAGTTATCGAGATATGTTTGAAGCACTTCCAAAGTTTGGCAGTTCTTCAAATCTATTTCAAAGCATTCTTCTTCCTCTTCTTCTTCTTGCTGAGCCCGAGATTTTCGTTTAGCGGTGGAATTGTTTTGATTCTGAGTCTTGGATTGTCCCTTGGAGCGAGTTGACCACATTTCAGTTTCATTTTGATCTTGACATTGGTTTTGCTGTGAGGATTGGCGGGAAAGGCAGGGCTGACACCGATCAATTTTGTTGTTACTTGTTGTACATTTGCAACTGTTAAACTGAGGAATTTTGATCGGTGGACTAGGACAGACCGGAGGCGTGAAAGTCTGACACAGATATCCACGACGTCTCGGAGGGAACAAACTGAAAGTTCCCGAATTCCCACAGTAGGACGGAACTTGACTCGGAATTCGCTCACTACATGGGGACGTCATATTTTGACAATGACATTGACACGGGCAACATGACATGGATTTCAGCCCACAGCTTGCCGTGCCGGTGAAAGGGATGTAGGGAGAGGTGCAAACTGGGATCGGGGAGCAAGGCGAACAAGAGAAGGGGTAAACTTGAAGGGGGCGCTGCGAAAAAATTGGGGGACATGCAGACGGGTAAAATGGACCAGCCACGTTCAGATAGGGATTCGGAAAATCCGGATTCGGACCCAGGGGGAACAAACCAAGTTTTTTAAACATGTCACTATCCGACTTGGTTTTCTTGATCAGAGTTGCTGGACTGTTGTTGTTGAATGCTTGTGCATTATCATTGTCGATCACACAAACTTGGGCCTCAAATTCCGCCGTTTGGTTTCGATCCATCCAAATCTCCTTGTCGCACTTGTCTCGGTCGGCTGTCTGGATTTCCGAGGAGATCACAGGCACAATCTCCTCTGTCACCGTTCCGCAGTCCAACTCTATGGGGATGTTGTTGACACTGCAGCTTTTAGCCCACTGGACCTTTGACTTCCCGTCATCGTCCAGCTCAACAATGTCGCAGGATTTGTCCGTCCACTTGCCCAGCATGTCCATGGCCTGCTCGGGCTTCCTCTTCTTGGACATCTTTATTATGCTCCCATTCTTTTTCTGTCTATGGCGCTTCAATAAAAGTTGCAGGGTCATCGGCATGGGCACAGACACACAGGCGCAGTGACTCGCTGTCGAATCGCTGTACACAAAATGGGAGTCAATCCCGCTTTTCTGAATTGGAGAACTGGAGGATTCCCCGAAAGGTAGTGGAGAAGTAGTGCAGTCCGGAAATAGGGCTGAAACGCTCGAACTCTTGAAGGGAAAAGGGCAACATTTTGAGAATTTGGTAGAAAATTCTGAACATTTTTTGTCTTGCAAAATTTCGGCGGGGTCGAGGGTGGGTGGCGATAGGGAAACGTTGTAAGTCTTGTAGCTTGGAATGTTGTCGCTCTTATTGGAATATTCAAACTGTTGATTTAAGCATTTGTTCCTCGCAGACGGACTTTTGAATTTTTTCAAAATATTAAAATAGTTCGGTGGCCTTTTTACACATGCACATGCACGATTATTGTCTGTATCGGTAGTATTGCAATTGTTATTACCTCGGGGTTGTGAGGGCTGACAAAATTCGTCTTGAGATTTTTTACAAGGGTCATTGTAGCCGGACGACGACGATGGCTCCAGGACTGGAGAGCAGACAATACAAAATGCATTACACGTTGGTGGTGGCTGTGCTGATGATGATGAAGATGGCAGTGTCGTTTTTGTTTTTGCTACTGCTGTTCCCGCTTTTGCTGTTGTTGGTTGGCCAACAGGGGATTTTTTTCTTGATGGAAATGATTGGGGTACAGGTACACAAAAATTGGCCGGAATCGGCACACAAAATGTTGGTGGAATTGGTACACAAATGTTTGATTGGTCATTTTTTCCAGAATTTTGACCTTGCATGTTGTTGTTGGTTCGTTGACCTTGAGAAGATGATGGCAACCCTTTTGGTTCCTGCTGCAAAGGGCGTTTTAAAGGATTTCTCGATAGATGCAAATTTTCATCCACAGTTTTTTGTTGATAATAGGGATTTTGATTCGTAAATGGTATTTTTTGTTGTTGACCCGGAATTGGTCTGAAATTCTGAGGCCAGGGATTTTGCTGGGCATTTTGCATGAATGGTTGTTGTTGTTGTTGCTGTTGTGGGAAGTTTTGAGGCATTACGTTTTGTTGACCATTTGGCAACAATGGTTGTCCCTGATAATTTTGGGGCAAAGTGGTTTGTTGAGGATTTTGAAACGGCGGTTGTTGTGGTCGGTAATTCTGGGTCAAACTTTTCTGTCCGTTTAGTAAAAGTGGTTGCGACGGTTGATAATTTGGGGGCAACGCATTACTCGGGACGTTTTGTAACGAAGGCTGAGTTGCCATTTGTTGGAATTGCTTCGCAATCCCTGTGGAAATTTGTTGCTTTTGAGACTGGAATGCAGGTGGGCCCATTTGTTGGTGCTGCGTTTGTTGTGCCTGTGACAGGCTTCGATTGACCGAAGTTTGTGCGGATTGAGGACTGGCTGGGACAACTTGTTGCTGCTGAAAGTTGTCCATCGTGGGCGTAGACTGTTGCTCCTCGTTTCGACTGTTCGATTGCGGTTGAACCCCCCGACTAACCACATCCTTACTGGGGGTACTCAGAGACTCCTCTTGCTGGTCAAAGTCTTCCATTGCTGGGGTCTGCTGTTGGGAAAAGTCTTTGGTCTCCTCACTTTCTCCCCCCAGCCCAAAGTCCTGGGTTTGCGGAGTGTTTTGCAGAGCAAAATTTTCCGTGTCCGGCTGCTCCTGATTGGCCGAGGATTCCGTAAGAGGTTGCTCCTGATTAGCAACAGTTCGAGCCACGGGTTGTTCTTGGGCCGCAAAGTTTTTTAGAATGGGCGTTTGGCCAAAGTTTTGACCAAATTCTTTCTGCTCTGGCTGTATGAAGAAAATTCATTTCACCTTTATTACACATTACATTATATTTTATCAAAAATGGACCAAAAGCTGTCTTTTTGCGTATTCTTTTGTTTTTTTACCTTACTCTCTCTCTGATCAATGATTTCTATGGATTGGTTCACAACACTTTCCACAATCTCTTTGGCCACCTCAATAATCCTTTGCCGATCGGGGTCGTCATTCAGCGGGCATGTATCTTCCCCTAGAGAGGGATTTTGAGCTTCTTTCCCAGAAAACTCGTCCGCAGCTACATTCTGGTCCTGATCCCTAGCTGACCGAGTGCTGGTATAATCGGTTCCCGTGGTCTTTTTTATGATACTCGTTGTCGTTGGCCGATCGCCGAGCATTTTCTTTTCCTCTGGGTCACTTGAATTTTGATTCTCACTTTGGGTTCCTCCATTTTGCCGTTGGTTTTGGAATTGTCGTTGGCTATCATTCTGCCGTTGGCTTTGAAATTGCCTAGTTTGATCGTCCTTTTGATTCTGAGTTTGAAACTGCCGTTGACTATTTTGTCTTTGACTTTGAAACTGCTTAGTTTGACCATCAATTTGAGACTGACTCTGAAGCTGCCGTTGAATAATCTGAGATTGGCTGTTTGTTCTTGGAAAATAAAAGGGAATTTTCTGGTCATTCAACGCCTTTTGAGATTCGTCGTCGACAGTCTGAGCTCCAGATTCTTGGGGATACTTAATTCGAGGATTCGTCATCACTGCATCGTCTCTCAAGATGGGTCGATAAATTTCTGTGCCAATGGACTGAGAGACTGGGTTCACGGTGTAGCAGGATTCCGAGTAGGAAGGGAGATCTTTCTGTGTCTGTCTTATCTGTTTTTATTATTTAGTCAGAGCCAGAGTGACGAATTGATCCGCGTCAAGTGACAGGAATTTCCCCAGGGCCCAAATTACACCAATAATAGTAATAGTAATTAGGATTTGGCAACCCCAAAAATGTCTTTAAACCAGCAAAATCTTTAAAAATGAGTTAGTATTTGAGTCGAGTATGTCGACTGTAATTTAAAGGTACAGTTTGTAAAATTTTTCTCATTTTTGGGAAATTTCGGAAAATTTGGATATCTGCTTGCCATTTTTACTATTACTATTGTGGGAAAAACCCCAGGATGGAAAATGAAAATAAAGAAAATTTGAAAAATATTAAAAAACAAATTCCATTCAAAAATGTTTTCCCCTGGGTGAGATGGTAGATTAAAAGCGATGGATAACGATTGTGTTTTGGTCGGGGAAATTCATGGCGTTCTCAAGATCCCGGTAATTTGAGCCCATCAGTCGTCACTGCGGCTCTGTCTGAATCTACCACTTGTGATTGTGGTTGTTCTCCTGGTCGTCCGGGTTGAAAGACAACTCGACTCTGATTTAGCAGCAGAGACTGACTTTGAGTAGGATATAGCCCAGGTGCAAGTGGACCAGGAACCATTGAAAGTCCTCCGACCATTGGCATTTGCCCCGGACCTTGACCTTCTGTTCCTCCTCCCCCTCCTGCCGATGGACCCGGACTTTGTACCTTGACAAAGTCATTTGTGCCGGCTTGTCCTTGTTCCTGTGGCTGCTGTACTAACATTGTTTTCTGACCGGATCCAGGGAAACCCTGTCCGGGAAATTGGGCCTGATATTGCTGCAAAAGTTGCTGACAAGCTGGCAACTGGCTAGAATTGCTTCCATTGACGTTTTGTAAACTTTGCGGATTTTGACAAAGCAGCTTTTGTCCTTGAGATTGAGGATTTGGTGACGGAGAAAATCCCCGCTGTTGAGAACTTTGTTGCTGTTGAAGTCGTTGCAGTTGAAGGGCTTGAAGAGCCGCTTCTTGTTGTCTCCGATACTCCATGCAGACCTGTTGAAACTCGGTGGATCTCAAATAGTCGGTAGTCTGGGAGGATGGAGATGTCTTCCAACAGTCTGAGCCCTGAGCATTCTGTAACTGTTGTTGTTGTTGCTTCAACTTCCAATAATCTTGACTGGTGAAGGCTTGTTGAGACTCCATTGGAAACGGACATGCTTGAAGTCGGCCATTCTTTCCGCTCCCTTGCCCTTGACCTAGGCCAACCACAGAATTCTGCGTCACATTCCCTTGACCAGCTAAAGGATTCTTTGGCCCATTTCCTTGACCTTGGCATCCTCTAGAGTTTTTCTTTGACCCTTGACTTCCATTACTGTTTCTACCCGTCCTGTTGGGATTGTTGGGGCCGCTTGCCGACTTGGGTCGACCATCGGGGAGAAGGGTGAGATTGGTCTGAGCCCCTGTGTTCTCTTGAATCATGTCATAGGTAGTTTGAGCTGTAGAGTCTTCCGCCGTCTGAGTAGCCTCACTACTATCCGGATTTTGACCCATGCCCATACCCACCGCATCAGAGGGAAGAGGGGCAGTGAGGCAAGCCGCGGCATTTTGAGCCATCATTTTTTGAGCCGCCTCCATAAGAAGCTGCTGAGCATTCATCAACATCTTCCGGACGTTTTGAACCTGGGGGTCGTTGCTGCAGTTATCTGGGAGATTTTCTTGGGCCAGCTGAGCCTGGAGGTCACCATTTTGCTGTATTTGGTACTGATGGTTGGAGAGGTCACCATCTTGATACGGATTGGAATACTGCCCACCTTCTTGTAATAGTTCCAGGGGAATGGGAACGCAGCAAGGGAACGCAGTAGGATCAACTCCAACGAGCTTGGGATTTTTATTTTTGTTTCTCTGAGAAGAACTTGCACGACTTTTCCGGCCCCCATTACAATTGGTATTGGTATTATTATCAGGATATATATATTCGTCCTCTATTATTATCCCACATCCTCCAAGTCCTCCTCCACATCCCCCTAATCCTCCTGATCCTCCTCCAAACACTGCTCCGCCTCCTCCGAGTCCTCCTCCAATACCTTCTCCTCCTCTTTCTCCTTGACTGTATCTGCCCCTCTCCGGGGGTGCCCGGGACTTCATGGCACAACTCCCCGTCTCATTTTCATAGACTTCCTTGAGATACTGGATCTGTTCCAGGGACAGTTTGACTTGTGAAAATTCCTTGTAGACATTGCTCATGAAATCTCGTTTGTCCGTTTGTTTGTCCCTGCACTTGAGGGCTCGTTGAATACTGCACAGCTGTCGTTTTTGCTCCCGGGTCAGTCCCAGGCCATCGAAGATTTTTTTTAGCTGCTGACTAGTCGCGATATTCGACGGCTGCTGATTAGCCAAAAGTAGCTTGGACACAAAGTTCCTCTCATCGGGTTTGAAGTGAGTTCCCACTAGACCGTAGGCAGTGGAATCGATGCAATTTACACTATTCGAATTTGGATTCGGATTTCGTTTGAACTTTAAATCTAGATTCTGATCCTGGTTCGGAATTTGGTTCTCATTATCCGTTTGTTTACAGCCGGACTTTCGAGAAGGTCGAGGTGGTCGAGGGCTTTGTTGTTGTTCCGTGTCATAGTTGTCCCCCAGGTCCACTTCTGACATGGGGACGAAGGCTCGAGGATCGTCTAGACATACATCGTTGATGCCGCCCGCGCCTGCTTGGATTTTCTCAGAAGGTCCCCGAGAACGTCGGCCGCCATCATTGTCATTATAATTATTGCCATTATTCCTACTGCTGTTGTTGCTGCTGCCATTATTGCCGCCTCCACTGCTATTGTTGCCGGTACCGTTGCCATTATTGTAGTTGTTGCTATTATTACCGTTGTAATTGCTGTTCCCATTATTGTAGTTGTTGCTATTATTACCGTTGTTATTGTTGTTCCCATTATTGCTGTTGCTGTTGTTGTAATTATTGGCACTATTGCTGTTGTAGCCATTACTGTTGTTGATGTTACTGGTCCTACTTATAGAATTGAATGTGTCATAAATGGCGGACTTCTTGCTATTAGTGATGAAGCTGCCCCTTGTTGTAGAGCAACCGGTTCCAACGTTGAAGGGAGTGTGGCCGCACTGACGACAAGTGCTGGGCCCATAGACCCAGGGTGGCTTTGGCTTTACTTTTTTATTACCCGCATTATTAGTGTTGCTGCCACCGCCACCAACACTCCCGCCAGTACTTCCAGTTTGGGAGTAGCCAGCGCCAGGCAAAAATTGTCGTTCGGCCATCCGATCAGCTGGAGCTCCGCCATTATTGCGATTAGAATTGGAATTGGAATTGAGATTTCCATTGCCACTTTCATTGAGGTTCGAATTCCGCATTGCACTTTGATTTTGATTATTGGGATTTGGAGTGTTGCCTCTGAGTCCACGGTCATTCCTTCCTGGACAGTCTCTGTCTCTGTCTTGATCTCGATCTCTGTTTTGTTCATTTGAATTGAAACCAGAGTGACTTGTCCGGTTTTCCAACGGGTCGAAGGAAGACGAGTCCTTGTTTAGGGAGGAAGTCGGCTGCTCCTCACCGCAAGCAACTTTATTGTTAGGCCTCCCGGAATTTTCCTGATAATTTGGGCTAAAACTCCGTCCTCTTCCTCCTCCTCCTCCTCCTGCTCCCCCCCCTCTCGCCGAGAATTTTGTGGTTCTTGCATTGCAATTGTTGTTGTTGTTGTAACTGCCATTAGGACTTGGACTGCGGTTTTGCTTAGCTAAACGGTCAGTGTCCCTGCCTCCAGGCAAAGAATCGTTTGCCTCGGCAGGACAGGTACAGTAACAGAGCTTCGGTTCGTCAGCCGAAGACCCCAAACCCTGTCCACCACCCCCATTTCCATTTCCACTTGCTCCCGGCCACTTTTTGTCAGAATTAGCGGCTCCTTGTGAACTAGGCACTCGACTCACTAGGGAATCGAGAACAGTGCCAGTCTTTTCTGTTTCTAATGCCGATGACCCGTTGTTGCCTCCTCCAGGCCCAGCGCCGGCTCCAGCTTTACTGGCTTGCGCACTTAGGTTTGAGTTTGTTCCTGCTATCTGTGCTGCATTCTTACTCTCGTTCTTGAGGCTAAAGTAGGAATTGCAGGTGGTACTGTTGTTGCTGTTGGCTGGTTTTTGGCTGTTTTTATTGTTAGTGCTGGGTGTACTGACGGATCTCGGGCTTTTGGACGGTTGGCCTTTGCGATCGATCTTCTTCGCCGTCTTTTTCATCATCATTGGTTAAGAGGCCCCCACTGCCACTGTCACTGTCTACGTCTGCGTTGGCACTATTACTACTGCTGGTGCCTTGGAGGACGGACATTGGATCCATTGAACTGATGCGTTGAACGTCTCACACTCTCAGACATTTAGCAATTGACAAGTCCTTTTCCATCAAGAGTTGCATCGAGAGCTCAACTCTGTAGGAAGAAGGAACAATGATTAATATCTTCACTCAATGTAGTGTCCAGAGGACAGACTCGAGCATGGACATGAGAAACATTACATTGAACATAACTAAAACGTTGCTTCATCGTTAAATGTATGGAGTGAGTTTAAGAACCTGATTCTAGAGTATGGATTGGTGTATGTATGTAGATTGACGACTGAAATTTAGAATCCAATTCAGAGGGAAGGCTCCGGGCTCCTGAATCCTGGTGATGATGGTGGAGCCAAGGAAAAAATTAGGAACTGAATTAAATAATTGATGGAAAACTGGATCTTTTTGAGTGATTTTAAATTTTTTCCAATTATTTTATCGTTATTATTTTTTATTATTTCAAAATTAGTTCCTTTTTGAAAGAGTCCGATACAACATACCGATGTGCTATTGATGTAGGTAGATCAGTATAGGTGATAGGTGATGATATTATTGATACCTATTGTATAATAAGCCATGGTGATAATGTGCATTACTACATTAAACGTTTTAATGTTTTGTGGTCAAAGGTCGAACTCACATTCAACTGAAAAAATTTTACAATCCTTTTATTGTCATCATGCCATCGTCATCACAGACGACAGAGAAAAGTAAAATCATGGGATCTCAAATGAATTTTTCATAAACTCCCAGCGTTTGACATTTTACATTACTTCAAAATCTAACCATATTATTATGACATCCATTTTACTATTGCAAACCTGTTTACATGGAAGAAAGAGGAGCAAAGTTCCATATCTAAAACATTTGGATCACAGCTCCGGCAACTGACGAATCGACTCTATTACATACGTTCCCCTTTTCTCCTTGTCACGTTTTTACAATGCGTTGTATTAGTACTCATGGTTATACTACGCATACGCATTATCGTACTACTTTTTTTCTACCGATCAGTGTTTGCTCAAGTGCTCAAAGTAATCACAGAGCCGGCAAAAAGCGAAAATGTTAAACAGAAGAATAGATTAATAGCCAGCCATGGGTCACTTATTCATGGAGAAAACAAGCTTCATATTTTGCAATACTCCATAGTAAACAAAAGAAAAATGTTGTGATAGTATCTATTATCTATTATGCGTACATATACCTATAAACACTTAATTGCCACAAATATATTTGTAGCATGCCTATAATTAAGCATCTATCTCTATAAGTACATATACATACATGTATTAATTATTCCAACATAAAATACATATATTGGTATTAGCCAGCAAATCAGAAGGAAAATCCCTTTTTTGACATAAAAATAGCAATAGACATATTAAAGCCCAAATAATTTATTCAATGCGGCCAATTCTGTCCTGTTTACCACAATTAGGGGAAGGTGTAAAATAATTATTGTACGTTATTGAGCGTCTATTATTATTCCTCTTGATTATTGGGGATCTCGTTTTCTCTCATAACTCACACCGCAATTAAACGTACATGTTTGTGAAAGTACGCATTTTCTATAGCACGTAAAACTATTTTCATATCTTTGGCTAAAGCTTAAGAGCCTAACAACTTTCTCTTTTGCTCGTTGGCTCTTCGACCCCTGAAGCATTTTGTTACAACTTTACACTTACATTTTGTCATAATTTTGTTGCAAAAAATGGCTAACATTACCAATAATACTATTCCGCTGTCCATAAAATTAATTAAAATTAGCTCTAAATTGCTGTTCATCCCCTTCAAGTTTGATACACATGCCAAGGTTTTTAAGGTCCAGAGTAGAAAATGTAGAATTTACTGGCTTGTCACAACCCTCGGAGTCTGTGCTTCATCTGTGGTCTATCTGTTTTACCGATTATTTGCCTTCTTAGCACATGGACTGCTGGATGAAACGACCGGGCAACAATTGAGTCTCAAGCGGAAAAGTTCATACTTTTTCAACCAGTTTATCCTTACCTTGGTCACAACCCTTGGCTTCATCTTTCACATCAGTTTTTTCATCTATAGCCGAGAAGTATGCAATTTGCTCAATCAACTCGAGACCTATCGTCGACAGCTGGCTGGTAAAAATGACACTAATTCTGTTTTGTATAGGCTACAATAAAATCATGTCAGTAGTTATTCATGCATAATATTTAAATTGTATTACTGTATACAATTATTCCTTATAATATGATAGCTACATATTTTCAGAAAAAGAAATCTTAAAACGGCCCGACTTTCGCCTGCTGAAAATTGTCATTATTTTTTTGACTATTCGGTACACGGGCTTGGGCGTTCGAGGGATTTTG
>JAQIVE010001277.1:0-26128 GCA_034698285.1 Sminthurinus bimaculatus
GACTTGAGAATTTAGTAGTGAAAGAAAAAAAACAACATGCGAAATAAAATATATATTTAATTTTTAATTTAAATATAATTTTATTCTTAGTCAAATCAAAGAAACAAAAAGAACATGATAAGTATATACATACATGAAACATAAAATGGAACTCAAACCAAAACGCAAAAGTTATAATAATAAGAACAATAATATATACCTGTCTATATTATGATATGATGTGGTTCTACAGATAAGTAGTACGTTTTTTCCCTCTTCTTTTTTCTCAAAACAATATTGGTTATTGTATAAGTAAAAAATTATACATACATTTACTGAAGTCATTTTTCTTGTGTTTTTGTTGTCTCATGCAAAAATAAGTGCAAGTACCCTGGTGGAATCGATCATTAAAACCTGAAATAATCGTATTTAACTTTAATTTACAAAAAAACTACAGTGTATTTATAATACATGGAGTAATTTTCACGCTCATTCAAATTTGACAAGCATAAAAGTAGTGCCGTAGCCTTTTAGTGTTCCGTATACTATAAAATGAATATAATGATTTTTTAGTTTTTCTGTAAATCGTCAGTTTAAATTGTTAGCCTAATCCTTCTATGTCGAGGCCGAATCAATTGCCATTCTAATCCTAGTTTGATGTTTTATATGATTTATCCATTCTTTTTCTAAAACATTATCAATTATCAGAATTTGTTATACTTTTACTTGTTGTTTCTTTTTGTTTTGTTTTTAAATTTCGTATTCAGTATTCGCATCCTAGGCCCAGAACTTTTAGGTTACTTGTACCAATTTCCTCTTGTTTTTAGCTCTATCCACAGTAATTGAGTAGTGCTGGTTAGTATTTGGATGAAGTTTATTTCATAATTTGATCATATAGTAGTAAAATACATCGTGCCTCTCCTTATCATCGTATCATATTATACATCATAACCATATACTGTTGACTTCCTGGAACTGGGTATTGCATAGGATTTTCCCCTCCGTATACGTACAGCAATAATGTTTTCATTCTGGATAATATGTAACTTTAATCATGATACAGAGGATACAAGAATGGTTTACGTAATAGTATGTGTGTGGTTTTTGAATATCTAGTTAAATTTCGGAGAATCATTAAACATCTCTCTCATTTATTGGCAACAGGTGGCTTTAATGTTTAATGTTTAAACATTACCTTTCATCTAACTGAATGGATGAATGAAGGCTGACTACTGACTACAAAGATTATACAGTATGTATCCCAAATACAGGATACAAGTTTTATCACTTTCATACATACTATGTAATATATGTAGGGACAGGTACATTACGTTAATGATGGTATGCGCTTAACACCTTTAGAAAGGGACTATACATAAGTACGAAGTACATGCATGAGTACAGACTCAGGTGAATGCCGGCCGTATTTATTTTGAGAATTAAAAGTTTTGTCACTATAGGGCAAATAACAGTATTACTAAGTATTAGGCAGGTAGTACATGCCTCCAATGCAATGTGATGGTATTTTGTCTTTTATATTTTACAAGCCTCCGTGTAGTTTTATTATAGCAGCCAGTCGATGTGAAGTAGTAAGTATGCACTTACTATGGTATTTACTACCTTTGGAGTCTCACATTCATGTATCTCTCTGAGTATATTTTTAATCTTTGAAAGCCAATCTAGTGATATTCGTCAGTCAGTATAGATAGGAATAATTACAATCATATAGTGGTAGGTTTAGGGTCTACGAGGCATATTATGCATATTTATTTACACAGTATTCTCCTTTTTGAAGATTCTCCTCAGCAAGGTTAAATTACATAAAATACAAAATAAGTTTTTTATAATATCAGTTAGTATACACTATACACACGACTTAAGTACAGACTTTTGCACATTTCACTTCACTACTTCACTCTACACACGACAAAACCATGTGAGACTACTTTTCAATGTAGTCACAAGTACTATACTTACTTATAGGGCAATTCACAACTGACTTATACTTTTGATCATAATATATTGTGTGTGTGTGTGTGTGTATTTAATCGCACAAATCACAAGGATATTTGATATTTAAGCGTGAAAAACCTATTAACTGGAAATTTACTGGATTATATTAGTTAATGACTATAATATCGTTGCAAAATCTGTTTGCGGTAAAAAGCAGGAGAAATTGAATGAACTTGCATTTCGCCATTCATTCATCGAATTGTATGTTGTCTTTGTGATATTATGAAAAAGAATGAAAGGGAAGAAATAGAATTGTAGTTTGTCTACAATTTACCATAATATATTAACTATTAACTATCGCGGATAAGCGGATGAACATTTTATACATAGTGTGTCACATTATCAAGTGTTAAAAAATAAGTGTGTGCGTGCTTACGTAAGAGATAATATCAACGAGTCGCCTTTCATTCAAGTGTTGTTCAAATTCAGTGTGCGAGTAGTGTGTGTAGTGCATGTGTGCAGTACCGTGTATGTAATTTTTTGGAGATTTTCGAGAGTTCTTAAATTATATAATTGAAGGTTATGCATTGTGCAGCTCCTGAGATAAAATCTTAAGTCATCGTTGTTTCTCCAAAAGTTCTTCTTCATCTAATCGAATATTATTGTGTTCAATTGATCAAGTTCTGTCTGTGGTTGTGATCTGTGATCTGTGATATTTGACCAAAGACATAATCATGTGTGAGAATACGGATTTTTTTTCAACAAATTCAAAGGTATGTAATTTATGCGTGACTAAAGACGAAAGACGATTTATTTTTTTCGAAAATCTGGATAATTAATCTTTAGACTTTAGAACTTTTGTGAGCTTAATGTGTGTAACAAAATTAAAGGGGTTATTGTTGCTCTGATAGGTTGATGTGAGCATATGAAATATGAACATATGAAGGTTCACCAACGGAAGCCGGGCAGTATTGTACAAGTTTTAAGTTTTAAAGTCATTACTAAATCAATTACTTTTACACCTTGCCAAATTTGAAAGAATCTCAAGATGAAATAGTTCAAAAGTGTGAGATAATCAAAGCGGGTCAACTCTGTGCTTTAGTCAGTTGATTGTTTTTAAAAGTCGAGGAGGAGATGGGGTCAAATACCGGTCCGATCACGACACTTCGTGTTGGAACGAGGAAAAGTGAGGTATGTAAAAACATTTCGTATAAACATTTACAATATCATGTTTATGTCTTTATTAGTATGCAATTGGTTATACATTGTGTACACTTGCATTATTGCAGACATTTATTCATATTTAATTGATGTGTATGTGTTATGTGCTTTTATTGTGATTTCAGTTGGCCTTGATTCAGACAAATTGGATAGTTCAAGAATTAAAAAATCTGCGGCCAGAACTTACATTTGAAATAGGTGATTTAATTAATTTAAAAGCATCATTGTATGTTATAATATTGAGTGTTGTTACATGCGATACAAATAAATATTGATTAAATATGATGGATCATAAAATTCTATTATCTAATGAGTTTGTTGTTTGTAAATTTGTTTGTTTTAGTGGGCATGCAAACGATTGGAGATAAAAAGTTGGATGTCGCATTGTCCAAAATTGGAGATAAAGGTTTATTTACAAAGGAACTCGAGGATGCCCTTCTTAATAACGAAATCGATTTTGTTGTCCATTCTCTAAAAGACTTGCCAACTCAGCTGCCAAAAGGATTGACAATAGCCGCTATCACTAAGTAAAGAATTCATTTTTTGCATCATTATGTACATATACATATTCAAATAAAAGACACATACGAGCACTTGTTCATGTATGAATCGAATATTTAACATGCATACAATACATATCCACCGTACTTTGACTAACTATGGCTTATATATTATAATGTTTGTGTTTGTAGACGAGAAGACCCAAGAGATGCTGTTATTTTTAGTCCAAAGTTTTCAGGTTCACAATTAGCTTCCTTACCTGAAGGGAGTGTTATTGGTGAGCCACCAATGATTTATATCATTTCGATTTTTAATTAGTAATGATTTCGTTGGTACATACTTTGCTCTTTGCTACAGCAGTTAATTACAAAATGATTTTCGTATAGAAATTTATTTTTAACTTTTTCACATTTGCTATAGGCACAAGTTCTCTACGACGTGTAGCTCAACTTAAAAACAGGTTTCCTCATTTAAAGTTCATCGATGTAAGAGGAAATTTGAATACAAGACTCGCGAAATTAGATAATCCAGATGGGCCTTACAGTGCTTTAGTTTTAGCAACTGCCGGTATAACAAGAATGAAATGGAGTCATCGAATCGGTGAAGTAAATAAATAAATAAATATTTATATCAGTTTAATCCAAATCATGTGTACATATACATATAATTGTTTTTGTATACAATCTATGTATAATACTGTACTATATCGCATTTTATTCTGTTTTGTATAGTACTTAGATCGGGACATTTGTATGCACGCAGTTGGTCAAGGGGCACTTGGAGTTGAATGTTCAGAATCCAATTTGGAAGTTATCGAATTGCTAAAAACATTGAACGATGCTCCAACTTATCTTTCTTGTTTGGCTGAGAGAGCATTTTTAAGGTGTTTGGAAGGAGGATGTTCCGTTCCGGTGGCAGTTGGAACACATATAGATGAAAAAAGTCAATTGCACTTACAAGGTATGCTGTTACTATTTTACCTTTTTCCTATGTATTATTTTTAATTTATACATCATACAAAAATGCATTACATATGAGAATTTAAACTTTTATATTATATGCAAGCAACTGATTTGAATTTTTTCATTTATTCACACATTTATAGGATCCGTATGGAGTCTAGATGGTTCAAAATCAATTATTAAAGAAGTCTCAATTAATTTAAGTAAAAGCTGTGCATCTACAAATGAACCTTTAGATCTGACGTCGGTTTTTAAGCATAGTTTTTTAAATTTTGACGAAAATGCTGCATTATCGTCCTCTCTGCTTGGAAAACGTTTAGGTTTAGAACTATTAGAATGTGGTGCTAAAGCCATTCTTATTGAAGTGAAAGCAGCAGGTGCTAGTTCAAACGCTGCTACAAATTAACTAAATTAAATTACATAATATGTGAGAAAAAAGCAATAATTAACTAAATCTAATCAATCCATTTAAAATGGACAGCAGGTTTCCAAATCCAAAAAAATGCTATCTGAGTAGCATTATTTTACACAAATAATACAAAACTATATTCACTTTAATATTGTGTGCCTTATATAAAAGGAAAAGTCATATTATGTATGCCGCAGAAGAATCGACATTTCTACTATGATTGTATTCCTGAAATTTGGAAGTTAAGAACTCCAGTGAAGAAATCGTGGAAGAATAATGTTGCAGGTTTCGTTAAACGAAAGTCATCAGTAGACAAACTCTCAAGTTTTGTACTTAGATATATATTTTATTAAATGACCTACGAAATTGGATACTCGTGTTGTGGACTTGCGATTAGCACTGCTAATTTAGCTGTAATTTGTACTTGTGCCAGCAGACAAATCATGAATGAGAATGAATCACTTTTGGGTTCTCAAATTTTGAAAAACCCATGTAGCAACGAATGTATTGAAGCAAATTATTATACATTAAATAGGATTATCTTGTTCACAAAAGATTATTATTTCATTGTGTTGTAACTCGAAAGCTTTTACTTGAGAAAATAGTTTGTTCTACAATCTATGAATGCAGTTGTTTTTTTAAAAAAACATTAAACAGTAGTAGATTGCCGTAAAATTCTGTATTTTAGACGATATGTATATCTAGTATACATAAGAGTTTTTATTCTTTAAATAGTATCTAAAAACCATTCCGATTTTCCCGTTAGCAAATTATGAAACAGTTACAAAATATACGTTTTTCTTGTAAGTAATTTTACAGTTGTCCATTATATGCTCCCAAGTGAGAGATTATATATGATAATGTTGTTAAAGATGAATAGATTTAATGTATGTTGGTTAATTTTTATTCAAGATGTTTATGAAAACAAATAAATAATGAAGATATTAAAATATTAAAAGTATGTACTAAAGATTCAAGAGATATGATACGCCACGTATTTCGTTTTTTCAACGCATCATCAAAATATTGGCATGAATTTGTCGTAAAGGAGAACACACAGAAGAGCATAGAATTAAATACCCTCAGTTGACAGTGAGGCATAGGCAAATAAAGGACCAGACAAGTATTTATCTTGTAACAAATGTGTGTTCTAAGTTCTAAGGGATCCACATTATATTGTAAAAATGAAGGGCTCAAGACTCAAGATTTGTCGTGTGCAAAATCATAGAAATCAGCACCGGGAACCCTGATACGACGATTCGCTTTTTTATTACTCGATATACGGCACAAAACATTATACGCAATTCGCATACACACATCTCAACTCGCACTACAAACTACGACTTTCTGACCATAACATTAAACTTCTGTGAAATAACTTTTTTCCCAATTAAAATTGGAAGGAAGTATAATCGTGTTGAAACTAGAATCGCTTGTTGTTTAACAGTTTTACAGTACAATAATCACTTTAAGTTTAAATTCGCACTTCAAATTCGTGGGCCTTTGCAATATGAGATGACAGTAAGTAAAACTATTCCCTCAGTTTTAAGTTCTTAGTATCTGTTATCTGTTAGTGAACCTATGTTTTTTTGTCAATATTATCAATAATACAATCTACATAAAGGAAATTTGCATGTATTTTAAAAACATCGTCATTATTATATAAGTATGTATAGACACAAGTAAATACAGCACAAGTACACAGTACACAGACAAACTATCACTATGCCATAATAATATTATGTTACATTACAAGGAAATATACGCGTCACTTTATTTCCAGACAGCTGATGTCCAATAAGTCAGATTCAAACCAATATTTCAGCATGTATTTCATCTTTAGGCTTTAGGAAACATTTTAAGTACTATATCAGCTATCAGTTCAATGTTGGTACTCGTTGACATGTATATGTGTAAATATTTTATTTAAATTACATCACTTGAATTGAATTAAATGTTATCAGCGAATACTCGATGGATGATGCAAAATGTTATATAAATTTAAGATTCATGGTCTATAATGATATATGATATCAATGATCAATATTCAATATCTATTTATATGGACTATATACATACAAATTGTCCTGTGCATAGTATGTGTAGCCTACACAGTGTAGGGATTAAATACAGATTCAGATTATGATGTTGACTCTGGCTAATCCTTCTAACGCTGACACTCTGTTGTTTTTCATAGAGAACAGGAGTGAGACGAGAGCACAGGAGCAAACATCACATTTAATTTGTAATTTGATTTGAGCCGAATTTATTTTGAATTGGCTTAATTTCGATGGTCGCCAGCCGTGGGATTCCTATCTTTCTGAGGTAAAACTGTCAATTAGATACGCGTGTTATTGGTTATTGTGCACACGAGGTTTTTTAATACCTTTTGCTACGTGTACAAAAATTAATGAAACCCCTTTTTATACTTGGAAAGACATTGTCATTTAAAATGGAATTTGAACGACATTTAATTTTTTTTCTTTTACAGAGGGGTGGGTAGCCTTTCAAAGACCGAGACCTTAAAATTCAAGGTCGAGGACATAAATGGTTGTTTAAAAAAAGGTGATCTATTTTCCAAAAGATCCCTTCAGCACCAACTACGGTATCGAATACTACTGCACAGCACTACAACGCATTCAATCAACAGTCTAAAAGACCAGCCGTCAACTATTAAACGATGCATGAAGAGGATGTAAAGGAGCGACAAGAGAATGAAGTTGAAGCCATCAAAGTGAGTACTTTTTTGTTTGTATGTTAATGATGATGATGTTTAACATTATATTGTAGTTATTCTGTCATAATTAGGCTTTTTAACTAACCTTCGGAATATTTGTACATTTTTATTAGGCTATCTACTGGGAAGATGTTGCGGACTTGCGAGCATCCGAAAAAGATGCCCCATATTTTTCTTTGCGAATCCTGCCACAAAGGGGGAGTAGTGGTGGACAGAATAACCAACAATTTTCGCCAACTTCTGTACTGCTAGTTGTCAAATTTCCGACAGATTATCCAAATGTGTGAGTATTTTAAAATTGTTTGTCAATTGTACATAGTGAACGAAGGTTTGTTTTCTGTGTATTGTGCCTATTTGTTTTTTTACTGTGCATCATCATTATTCACTGTTGTGACAAAACGAAATTTGTGCTACCTTTTCAAAGGGTGCCGGAGCTTGTTATCTCAGAATGCAAAGGCCTGTCGTCTCAAGAAGTCTCAGAATTAAAAACAGAGTTGGAGAAACTAGCTGCCAAAAGTGTTGGAGAAGTTATGATTCTCAATTTAGCTCAATGTGCCGAGGTATTTCATATATTGATTGTGGAAGTCCTATATTTTAATCTTGCTTCAAGCTCAAAAATGTCTTTGTTGTTTTTAAGTGAGTGATAATTTTTGATGGCAAAATTTCAGAGGTATTTATATATGCATCAAAAGACGCCCACTGGATCTTTTTATGACGAGATGCTACTTCGAAAAAAACAACTTCAGGAACAGACAACTCAAAAACAACTGGAGCATATTGAAAAAGAGGTACGTATTATAATATGCATATTGTTGATTGTGGAATAAATGGAATTTGTAAACTTTCAATTTGGGATGCACAATGGTTATAATTATCTCTCCTGGTGTGTAAATAGCGACTTGCAATTCAAGAAGAAATACAGCGAAAACAAGATGCACTGAAAGAAGAGTTACGACGAAGAAAAGAAGAACAGAAAGCACAAAATGAAAACATTAGTCCTCCTCAAAGTTACCAATCTTCGCCGGTTCGAGGTGATGGTTTCCCCCAAAATATCATGTCATTAACCAGGCACAAAAAAAGACGATCCATTTCCTTGAGAAGGTAATGTAAAATAAAGGAAAGTCATTCAAGTTTATGAAATAGCTTTACACTCGAGTACCTTTTCACTAATGGTCGCACTTACTTATGCTTATAGTCACTCAAAAAATTGTGTAAAACTTAATTGTTGTTGTCTTATTTGTTTGATTGCAGCAGACAAAGAAGTACTTCGGAAGGAAGTGATTCGTCTATATCAGAATACTCAGACATGATTACCTTAGATTTTTCTACGCAAAAGACAAATAGAAAATTTCAAAGAGGAGAATTATTAGGTAAAATTGAGTACTTATAACATGAAAAAATTAATGGGTTTTCACGGCATGCAATGTTTAGAAAATGTCAATAATAATATGATGATACTATTATGCTATCGCCTTTTAAAATTTACTTGTAGGACAAAGCGCAAGAGGAAGTAAAGTTTATGCTGGAATGGATTGTACTTCCGGGAGTCTCGTTGCAATTGCTGAATGGAATTTTTCTATAGGTAAAAAAGA
Organism: Sminthurinus bimaculatus; assembly: GCA_034698285.1. Classification (NCBI taxonomy): domain Eukaryota; kingdom Metazoa; phylum Arthropoda; class Collembola; order Symphypleona; family Katiannidae; genus Sminthurinus; species Sminthurinus bimaculatus. Next base: position 9,355 of record JAQIVE010001277.1, read on the forward strand.
TAAAAAGGGTCGGATAGTGAAAGAAAATGGGGGTGGAGAAGGAAATGGCATTTCATATGATTCAGTTATGAAACAGGTACGTTATAATGCTTTAATTTATTTTAGATTTTAAATTGCCACATTTGTCAGTCTTTTAAATATCTATAACATTTCGGAATTTGACGTTCGTTTTTAAAACATTGCTCTTTTGCACAACTCTTTTTTGTAACAGATGAGTGCATTTGAGTCGGAATTTAATCTCCTACAGAAGTTAGAGCACCCAAATATAGTTTTGTACTTGGGAATCAAAGTTGTATCAGATGAGCCAGGAATCATTGCCTTATACATTGCTTCTGTAAGTTAAATGATGATTTAATTGAAGACATTTTTATATGGTAGATAACGCTGTATTTTATTATTATTTTATTATCATGTTTATCATTTAAAATTTTGAACTTTAGGAATTTATCAGAGGAACAACATTACAATCCTACCTGCAAGATATGCTTACTTTAGATTGTGGTCTAGTTAGACATTGTGCCTTGGGTATTTTGCAAGCATTGCATTATCTTCATTCCAACAATGTTGTTCACAGATGTCTCAGGGACACAAGTGTATTCATGGATATGAGTGGTAAGGATTCACTGTATTTTGTATGCAACGGCGTTTTCATTTGAACAACCTAATGCTACCACATATTTGGCATGTGTATACACATTACAATACATATTAAATGTATTGCTGTTGTTGTTTTCTAGGAGAGATAAAGATTACCGACTATGGATTGGAACGAAAGATAACTGAATTGTATCAAAGTACCATGGGAAATCCAGACGCAGTTCTAGATGTCTTTCCTCCATCAATAGGAAGGGGGGCAAAAAAGGGGGATATTTACCGATTCGGTGTTTTGATCCTAAGTTTACTTAAAGGGCAGCATGTAGTCGAAAATCCTCCTGAAATTCCAGCCTCTTTACCACCGGAACTACAGGACTTTTTAAGAAGGCAAGCCTTGCATAAATGTTTTCGTTCAAAAATTTTTTGAGAGTATTATTTGAAACTTTATGAATAAGCATAAAAGTAAATAACAAAATAATAAATAATTTAACCATGTTGTGTTATGTCATCCAATACAGATGCTTGACTACAAATGAACATTCTAGATTGTCAGCAGCTGAATTATTAGAGCACACATTTTTAAAGATGCAGCTACAAAAAGCACCTATATGTTATCGTGAAAATGGATCTGATGTTAATTTAGAAGTAATAATTTCAATGCAAAAATATTTCTACAAATAATCATTTCATATTTTATCGTAGTCTTATTGTCTTATATGTATTTTCAACGAAAAATGTAGGTATATCATATTGATGCATAAATAAATCTCTTAAAATATGATTTGTTTCTTCATGCAGAAAGAAAAAGAAGATGAACAAGCAGAATTGGATAAATCCTTATTTAGCCTTCCTCTCTGTAAAGGTGTTTCTCGAGTACAAAATGAGTTTGAAGTTATTGAATGGTTGGGTAAAGGAGGGTTTGGCGACGTACTTAAAGTAAGTTTCCGATCCACCACAAAAAGTAATCCAACTTTTATGTTTCTTGTTTCTTGACTATTACTTCCTATTAAGCCATTTATTTATTGTATTCCTTGTCGTTGTTCTAGGTCAGGAATAAGCTTGATGGTGGAATATACGCTTTAAAACAAATTAAGCTGAATCCAAAGAATAAGCTACTGAACAAAAAGATCACTCGGGAAGTGAAATTACTCTCGCAACTTAATCATGAAAATGTCGTTCGCTATTACAATTCTTGGATTGAAACTGTGATAGACTGTGTGAGTGAAGAAAGTTCATCTTTTACAACGGGACCAACTCCGTCTATTCCTACTCCCTCAAATGCCATGAAGCAAGGCCATAGTGTTCGCTTTAAATTGGATAATGAAAATCATAATAGTGTATGTGAAAAGTCATATATCAATGTTACACTTAACTTATGTGAGTTTGTGTTCAGCAGAGAAATAGTTTTTTAAAAATTATGTAACTGAAATGGTCATGTCATGCTTTGTATTGTTTCTGAAATACAGTTGGGCTTATCAGACAATATAGAGCAATTAGCTCCTCCTGCCCAAGGACAAGATTCTGAATGGAGCATATCAATGAATCAAATGGATGCCAATGATACTTATGATAGTGATGAATCCTCTGAAGAAGAGGATATATTTGGAACGTCTTTTCTGTAAGTCTGACAATAAACCTATCATGTATTTTCATGTATGAAGGACTAAATGAACAAAGTCTAATGATTTCCTACATAAATATCTCCTTTTTGTTTTACGATTCAGACGCTTAGCTAATGAGGAGTCAGATGATATCATATTTGAAAGTAATAGCTCCTCCTACAATCGCCCATGTTCTGATTTCAAGGACGAAAATTTTGATGAATCTTCAAAGAATAACAAAAACGTTATGTGGCAGAACAATAAGCCAGACACGGACTCTGGGGAAAAGGGGCCGTGTATTATGACTGAATTCCAGTTTATGTATATTCAAATGGAGTTTTGCGAAAAGAGTACCTTAAGGTATGTTTTTTTTGATAAGATTGCATATTAATTTTGTAAAGACTATGTATTGGAGTCCACTCATATTATGTAAGATGATGATTATGTTTTGCATAATATTTTGTAGGACAGCAATTGATGATGGTTTGTGGAAAGATCGTGAGCGAGTATGGCGACTCTTCCGCGAAGGTACTGTATAATTTTAGTAACTTAATCGAAAAAGTAGCTTTACATAATAATATCATAGAAAGGTTACTTGAAATGAAAGCATGTGTATATTGTTTGTTTAACCAGTCGTTGAAGGCCTAGTGCATATTCATCAACAGGTATTGTAACTAGTGTATTTCTTGTTTTGAAAACAAAATATTTTATTTAGCATCAATTAGATCTGGATCATTGATACTTAAGTATAATATTATTATTTTTTGCAGGGTATGATTCACCGTGATCTGAAACCGGTGAATATATTTTTGGACTCAAATGACCATGTAAAAATTGGAGACTTTGGTCTAGCTACTACTAGCATATTAAATAAGTATGAATCTACAATTTCTTATGTACTTTCTGGTTACGTTATGCATGTGAAAACTTTTCATCTCTTGTGTTTCTTCAAACTGAAAAACAATTGAATTATGTATGCACTTTTTCTTTTAGGAGTACAGGAGGAGATACGATTGTATCTGAAATAAAAGCGGAAGTACATCAATCAATGGATTTTGGCGAAGAGTCCATGACTGGAATGATCGGCACTGCCTTATATGTAGCACCTGAGCTGATGATGACGACTGGAACTAAGGCGTTTTACAACCAGGTACTTTAATAAATTGTTGTGCTTCAGAAAGAATTGCTAAGTGGATAAATATTGCCTTACAATACTTACCACAATTCCAACGTTGCAATATTGTCAATAATGAGTGGATAGACAACTTATATGCATGAACTATTCTTTTTATAGAAAGTGGACATTTATAGTCTTGGAATAATACTCTTTGAAATGATCTATCATCCATTGGACACTGCTATGGAAAGAGTTCGTGTGATTGCTGGTCTACGCCAGAAAGACATTACTTTTCCTGCTGATTTTGATCACCAGCTCTATAGTTCTGGAGCTTATATTGTCAAGTGGGTTTTAAATCATGACCCTAGTAAGAGGCCAACATCACTTGAACTCTTGCAGGTACGTTTTTTGCTATTTGAGTGCCTTATTGTATAATATAATATATGATGGATCTATATCTATTTCTATATTTTTTTGCAGTCCGATTACATGCCCCCTCCACAGATAGAAGAAGCAGAATTATATGACATGTTCGTAAAAAATATTTTTAAGTATAAAAAAGGAGTTTCATGTTCTAATTTATAGCTAGAAAAGCGTATGAAGTTTTGATTTTGAATAAAAGGAATTTTGTATCATTTCTTTGTAACAGGTTTCGCCGCACACTTGCAAATCCACAAAGTAAAATGTACAAATATCTGGTTGCATCCTGTTTCAAACAGAATGTGAAGGTTGCCGATGACATAACTTACAATTTAGGAATGACTCTTGGCGTGAAATCAGCATCATCCGAAATTTTAGACCATGCCGAGCAGTATCATGCTATGTTGACATCATGTTCTGTAATGCAGAAGGTGAAAAAAGTGATTCAAAATGTTTTTGAGAGACATGGAGCGGTGGAATTGAACACACCTTTACTAACTCCAGTAAGTCTTAACCATTTATAATATTCAACTTATTTTCAGTCTATTTTCAATTTTCAAAATAACCTGGAGAGTAAAATCTACAGCTCAATGCTTATGTCTCATATATTTTATGTAGAAATCGGATATGTATGAACATCACAAGGCATCTGTTCATTTAATGTCACATAGTGGAAAAATGGTGACCATTCCATTTGACCTTCGTGTACCGTTTGCCAGATACGTGGTGTGGAATAAGGTAACCAAAGTACATGATAAATTACCAAAATCAAAGATAAAAGCTTTTATAGTAGAAGATAAAACATGGAAATTGCGGTGCAACTCATGATTATATGATTATATTTTGTTCCCCAAAAAGATTTCAAGTTTCAAACGATACTCGATTGGAAAAGTTTTTCGAGAAAATAAGGTTTTTGGTTTGCATCCTTCTGAGCTGTATGAATGTGCCATGGACGTTGTTTCACCATCGAAAGGTAATCTTGAACTTGAATTTATCGATAAAGCAAATTCGTGTTGCGTATACATGTTTGACAGCAAACTACAATAATAGAATAGATATACCTGAACTAATAAGTTGTGTATGCATGTATTTTTTGTAGGAAGTTTAATTGTCGACGCTGAGCTTATATCTGTGATATTCGAGGTCATTGGCGAAATTCCCTGGGTTAAGGACAAAAGTTTTACTATTCGTCTTAGTCATACATTTTTACTTGATGCCGTATTCATGCACTACGGAATCGATGAAAAGAGTAGCGTGGAAGTCAAGCAAATACTTGCTGGAGTCAAAGTATGCTCATACTTTTGTTATACATTGATGCATTGATGAATACATGCTTAATATAATCTGCAGTAATACGTATATTGTTAGTGAAATCAATTTCATCAAGAGTTTTTTTTCTTTATAGACGGACAAAAATCCAAAGTCTCAAGTACAAACTCGATTAGTGAGCCTTTGTCTGCCAGAAGTTTTCATGTCAATGGTTGTAAATCTCATGGAAATCGAAGGTCCACTTTCCAAAGTTCAGAGCATATTTAAAGGAATTTTACGAAAAAAGGACTCGCCCGCTGCCAAAGTAAAAGAAGCTTTCCACGAATTGGAAGTTTTAATCAGCCATATTGAAGCTTTTGGAATGAAGGTAAACTTTATCCACTATAGCAGTATCATTATACTGAATTATGTATCTAGGATGCCAGTGGACAAACAGTGCTAATTGGTTCATTTTTACGCCCATCATAGTGTGATGTCGTTGTTTCGCCAAGTATGGTTTTCGGAACGAGTGTCTACACGGGCCTATTATTTCAAGTGGTGTGCAATTTGAAGAAGCATTCTCGGAAGAAAGAAAATCTGCAAACAGTTGATGTCATCGCAGTAGGCGGCCGCTACGATGCTTTAATTGAAAAATTTCGGTACTACATTCTAAATTATTTTTTATCTTTTATTGACAGTTTGGTTCTTTCAGTTCGTTGTTGAGGGCACACTTTCAAGAAAACATGCTATTATTACTGGCTTTACTTTCGTATATTGCATATACCTACTTTAGATGACAGGATGTGTCAAATATAATAATATACAATACTTACACAACATACATAATATATTAGACTCATTTCTAAGCTTAGTAATGAGTAACAACCATATTAACAAGTACATTATATGTAATTTCAAAGGTCTATTCATCATAATATGTAATATCTAGTATTACATAACCTCACGTCTAGTGAACTTTTCTAGTAAAAACAAGTACTGCCGTAAGTTGTACAAAAAATATGCTACTAAAGTAGAGAAGACTAGAAAATATTTAGTACATTACTAAAGAATAGCATGGTTAGTTCCATCATACGTAAGTAAATGCGATATATAGCAAAAAGGAAAAGTATAGTAACGACAATAATTCTCAAATATTCGTAATCACAAATCACAAACTGATGGGGACATTGTACATACATATTTTCGTCGTTGAAGAAGAAGCACTTCGTTGTGTTGTCTTTTATACTTTATGACGAGAATATTGGTAAGTCTGGGATAAGATTTTGCAAATAAGATTTTAATTGTACCAATTGCTGAGAAGAAGTCTGAGCAAGATGACCTTCTGGTTGATCCAAAGGTTCGTACTTTAACAGCTCGATAGATTCCGTCAGAGTTTGTATGGAGTCCTAAGCCAAGAGAAAGTTTAAAATTTTAATAACTACAGCTGCTGCCACTTAAATTCACAGAAAGCTGTCAATATATAAATGTTTTCACAATGAAGTCGGTACTTACTAGAGCAAGATGCTTAATATCAGGATCCTCGTTGATTTCCAAGGCAGTCGTTTCGATTTGTCGAATCAGAAGAGCAATTTTGGCCATCGCAATTTCTGACATGATTGTTCCCCGAAATTTGGAAATTCCTATACGAGCAATGCATAGTTAAACTATTAGTTTTCAGCTCGCCTTAATCTAACAAGGCCGAAATTAATTTTCTCTTTTTTTAGGAGGCATAGTCATAGATAGAACAAAAGTGTATATAGAAAAAAGAAAAAATCAGAACATATAGGACGGGAATAAAGAATGCCTGTACGTATATGTATGTATATGTATTAGGTACATAAATTTACCCATAAAAATAGGTTTGGTTGATTGAAGGAGATGAATTCCTAATTGAATCTTTCGTTGGAGCTCTTGATCACTTCGAGATTCGTCTGCAGGTTTTAGAAGGAAAAGTGTATGGCAGGCGTCCAAGACGACCGAATGTTGAGAGTGGAGTAAAAGTCGTGGTGATAATAATTTTTCATTTCCATTCCAAGTTGGAGAAAGTTGGGCAGTATTATTATCACTGCCTTTAATGATGTCCATATCACCATCAGCTGCCGTTTCTCTTGAATTCGTCGTCGTATCGTCGTTGTCATCATCATCTGGCATCTCATTCGATCCTCCTCCTCCTCCCATCATCCTCTGCTGCTGGTCTGGTTCTGGTGTCATATTGTTATCGCCCTTAACTTTCTTATTTTGTCTTTGAATATTATCTGGCATTGGTTCTTTGGCAGCAGGAAAAGTAGTCCACCGTGCCATCCATTTCTAAATACAATCAGGAGCAGCCGGCGCATAACCACAAGAAATGAAGGCAGAGAAGGGAAAAATAAAAGAAAAAACAGACGACAAATCATTCGCTATCTTTCTGCCTCTCCAAAATAAACATACATGTATGTATGTGTATAGTGTATAGTGTACAAGTACACATATACATATACAATCTTCAAAGTTTTCTTTCTCTTTGTCTCTCGTGTGTGCAGTGTACATGCTTTGCTTTTACATGCACCATTTACCATTTACAATTTATATTGTACTCATGATCGAAAATCGAAACGAATATGAAATTCTTATTCATATTTATACATAGATAATATTAATTCTTTGAAGTTTCTATATTGTACTATTGCAATTCGGGGATGTGGAATTTCAAGGTCCAGTTTCTAGTTCATGAATACTTAAAATACGGAATTTCCTTTAAGATATTGTACTGTTTACACATGTACATGTATAAGCATAATAATATAAGCGATAGTTTCGTACTTCATATTCAGTAGATTTTTCAGCAGTTTGATCTTGGTCTAGCTCTTGAAGTTCCTCCTCTGCAGATGTGAGAAGAGACTCGATGAGACTGGCATCAAAAGTAAGGGGGCAAAGTGAACAGTTGTAGTTGAAATCCCGCATGATTCCTCTTTCTAGCTGGTCAATTGTACTGAGGTTAGGAAGAACTGGAGTTTTATTGGGACAACTGGGGCAAATCAGAGCTGACAGTAGAGTTCCCATCTCACTCGAGTCCTGACACCTGTCACATTTACACATGAAAAACTTTGACCACTGCAAATACTGCTGTCTTTGTGCTGTGGGCCAGAGAATATCACAGTATGATGTGGTGATATTTGTTCCTTTGGGAATATCGGTGGAGGCTCGGAGAGTTAACTGTAGTGTTTTACCTAATGAGGCATGATACAATATAAATCTTATGAAAAATAGGATTTACTTTTGTTTCAACATGATTCGTAATAGTGTAACATACACACACGCATTCGAACGTTTATAATCTTTGAAATATACTTACTGCTTATAGTCTTGTGGGTATTTGGGATGCAGTTATGTTCCGCTAGACATGCAAGGGCATATGAAGCTTGAATGTTTGTATGAGGCATTCGAACTTCATACGCATTAATATCCAGTATTGCTTGGATTGTCAGCATTTCTTGAGTAGTATAACGGTCTTCGTTTAGAATTCCGAATTCTTCACGGAGAATTGGAATTGTTTCTTGGGCTCTTTGAAATAATGGTGAACTATGTATGATATGATATATACAAATAAGTATCAGTGAATTATGTGTTGTGTAGATGTGTAGATATTTTCCTAGTAATTTACATAAATAAATAGTGAATAGTTCATCGTTTCGATTTTCCATACCGAGACCAATGTTCCCAATTTGACTCCATATTAAATAGTTTCTCCCATTTCTTTGGATCCTTGTATTTCAAGCCAAGGCATCGAAGAATCATGAGACAGTCTGAAAGTAATTTCCAGTCCCGGTGTTCACCTCGCTTCTTTCTATCTCCTGATATAAAGTCACACTCGTTTAACAAGTGTCGATTTATTTCAGGACAGTTTCGACTGCACAGTGGCCATCCGCACTTTTCACACTATACACAACATAGATATAGATGTAAAAAGTTAATAAACATTAAGCATGGAACATTATTAAATGGCTAATGGAGATAACGAAATAAAATGGGATAAATGTTTTAATACTTATTTCCAATTGACGTAATTTAATTGCTACTATATTATTATTATCAAGGTATAAAATTATGTTGAGACACTGTAGAACTACATATAAAAGATATTTGGCTTACAGTTTGATCTTGATTTGGAGCCTCATAACAACCAGGGCAGATCAATATACTGTCTCTTTCAGGTCCACTAGCTATAGGAAATTCTTGAAGGATAATTTCTCCTTTATCTAAATCCTTTGCTGCTATTAAATAACGACCCAGTTCTTGGCAGTGGGCCACTATGTATTGCGATGTGGACGAAGGGGAAGACGAACGCGGACAAGACAATGCGGATGAGGATGATGACGATAATGGCAGTGGAGAAGAATCGGTTGGAGTTGAAGCAGTCGTTGAATTTAAACCCGTTGCAGTATTATTAGTCGAATGCATTGCTATTATTGATTTAGATGTGCAGGATGTTCCATCTTTTTGGCACAAAATCAGAGTCTTCGAATCATTGACGTCGTCGTCGTCGTGATTGTGATTATTGAGCCTTCCCTTTTCCTCTAGAGTTGAAGTTGATAATGATGAAATATTGGAAGAGGGCGAAGAATTCATTTAGCTATTTATTTCGTATAGTATTTCCTCTATACGCTCCACAGCTAAATACAAATGGAAAACAGTTTATGAAACATTTACACATACATATGTGTGCAGATATTTAATTATTCTTCCCAATTCACAAGTTTATAAAATGATGGAGTTAATTTGCATTATTTTGTTGAATTTTGAGAGTTTCATTATTCATTTTCATTAATTTTAATATTAATTTTCTTTTGCAGATCTGAACTGAGAAAACCCACAAAGGAAGTGAGTCAGAGCGCCGTGGGGATTTCAATCTCATTAGATAAGCTAGCTGCTGGGCTGGAAGAGGAAGAAAGGGATAAATTTGGAGCAAGTCGAACTGTGGACGTGATAATTTGCTCGTTAGGACATCATCCAATGTGGAAAGAAAAAATTAATATTATGAAGACCTTTATGGCTCATGGAGTTCAGTGCTATTTGTTGGATGGTTCTCAAGTGAGTCATTTTCATGCATAATGCCATTCATTTATGAATAAATCCATTTGATAGCCAATTTGTAGTGAAAGTAACTTTACGGGGAAAGACGAATACGGAAATGGAACTAATAATTTATTAAAAACTACAGACTTTAGAATCGGCGGAGGAGCAATGCAAAATACTGGGAGCCCCTTTTATTGTTATTTTGAAAGAAACGGAGGATGTGAGGGTTCGAAGTTGGGAGAAAGACAGGTAAGTATTAATACATACGTATGATAAAGTTATCAATAAAAGAAAGAAAATTCCGATTTCTTTGACTTTGATTGTGTAACGATGTAGTTTTATGCACATGAAATTTAACTTTTAGATTTCAGGAACGTCGGCTATCATCTCAAGAAGCAGTCGAGCTAATACTCAGGAGTAGGCGAGCAAGCTTAGAGGCAAATGAAATGTTTGGATTCGGCAACATAAATCTGATTAAGGGCGAAGGACTAAATTCAAGAGGGGTAGGAGGTCAGTCATCTGACTCAAATGAAAAGGCCACCTCTGCCCCAGCAACTTCATCCACCAACATGTTAAATATTTCTTTTGTAGTTCAAGAAAAGGACAAATTGGCCAATTGGAAGCGTCGCTACGAAAATCAAATGCTATCTCATATTACAGATATTTTACCCAAACTCTCTAAGCAACAAGTAATTGAGATACTTGGAGTCGATGTGAACAGCAATGTGCTCAAAACAATTTCAGGTAACTTTATTAACTTTATTAACTGTAATTTTATCGCATCATAACGGAAATACTATTATTATTGTCCGATCCGTAATTCATAATAATTTTTTACAGTTTAGTAATTACTTATATGACATAATGTCTAATCACATAATATAGTGTAATTAACAGTTCATTTTCTTCAAAATGTTTTGTAAAACAATCTTTTAAAATTCATAAGAGGAAAAATGATAGAAAATTATTATTATTATTATTATTCATACAAAAAATCAAAGGGAAATAGATTCAAGCAAGAAGAAAACATTATCGTAGCTACACTATGATTTCATTACTTACTTTATCACTGCTATTACTATTCTAGTCTAGTCCGAATCTGAGTCGTCCATGTCGTTTGCCATCTCTTCTTCGCTATCATAGTCCTCCTCTTCATCATCATCATCATCACCATGTTGTACAGGTCCAGCAAATTTAAACTGTTTGAAAAAAAAGAAACAAATCAAATTTTAGTGTTTGAGAAAATTATAACAGGGAGAACAATAATAATCATTATCTTAAAAGATTTATAAAACAAATACTTCAATCTAGTATGAAATTAGGAATAAAATAATACTTACGTAACCATCTCGGAAAACAACATCCGCTGTGCCTCTAATATTGGTTCCCCTTGGTAATCTTCCTCTTATCGCAGTCTGAATCAAGTCTTTAATTTGGGGTGCAGTCTTATCTCCATCCTTAAGATTATTATTGGACATCATGACGGAAATTTCAGTAAAGGAGGCATCGTCATAATTGTAAGTCGGGAAGACTGGTGAAGTATTAAAGAGTTTATTCTCCGGAGTAAACTTGACCAGCACTCTTTTCAATCTAAGGCCTAGAGCACTTGCGTTGGACTTTGCTCTTGGTCCTTCTCCTTTACATGCTGGCTTCATAAAATAAGCATTACTTGGCTCCAGGATATGGCCCTATAAAATAAAAAGAAAGCAAATGCTATATTAGTTATTATTATTATGGAGAGGATAAAACCTGCAAAATTACATAGATTTGACACTGTTATTATTATTATTATTACTGTTATGAAAACAGTAAACCTTACCAAGTCAAAAATATGTGATCTATATCCAGTGCAACCCTCATTACGGAGAAGAGCTCTAATCACTCTAATAATATGCACATAAATAGTAGGAGCACTACTATAGCCAACATAGCACTTGTCACACTCTTCTTCTTTTTCATCATCATCTTCTCCCAAGACTTTCTTCATATGCTGGAGGCAGGGAAACTTGTACGCATGACCTATACAAATAATAATAATAAGGAATAAGGACCAGTACTATTATAGTTAGACTTGGACTTTATTATTGTATAAAAAATATGAAATAGTAACATTATAATCTGCAACTACTTACAAGTATTCTCTTCTTGTACAAAGTCTGGGTTCTCGAGCATAAATTGATCATGAAGAATTTCACAGCGGCATTTGATCCCAACTAAGATTCTTCTCTCCTCCGCCTGTAATTGAATCAAAATATTATATTATTATCTTTAAAAGTATGTCCAAACAACTAATAATATTATATACTTTATCGTACTTATATAAATTATGTATTTAGTATTATTACCGTCAATCTTCGTAAATTTCGGGCTTCTTCAGCTCGTTGATGGCGAGCTATACGTCCTCTTGAAAAGAACCGCATACAGGTTTCACACTTAACCTTTTTTTTTCCGGATGGTCCAGAGCATTCATGTTTTTTGAGATTCTTTGGACTGGCGAATGAACATTGACAAGTTTCACAAGGGAACCGGGGTGGGTTATGGTAAGAAGAATAGTTTTGATGCTCCTCCAAGTCCCTTTGTTGTCCAAACGATTTAGTACAAATTCCAGCTTCGCATTCTTCTCCTTTTGTACACTTTGTGTGATCTGGACACATACATAATGTACACTTGAACTTTCTTTCGTGATATTTTAAATGTGCTTTTAGTCTACTGTTACTACTTGCAACACACCCACAAATTTGACAAGTCAAATCTCTGTAACATTGGGCTTTCATGTGCGTTGCTGTCACTTTTTCGTTTAAATGACCGAGGGCAGTAGGGACACTTAAAACTTAAATCACCACCACTTTCTTTGTAGTTGCTCATTTTCTCTTCCATTTTATTCAAATCATATTCAACATTACTGTGAAATGTCTTAAAATGTACGTTTACAGCTTCAGATGATTTCAGCATGGAGTCACATCCATCTTCAGTACATTTGTAGATTGGTTCGTCATTGTGAATCTTCATGTGTTTTGATAAGTACTTCTTGTTAGCAAATGGTTTTTTGCAAATGTCGCAAATGAAGGTCTTACTATTATCTTGCACTTGTTGTTGATGATGTAATTCTTCCTGTTGTTCGTCGGTCAGTAAATAAAAATCATAAGGGCCAGAGATTGTTTCATGACGTGTTGTGTAATGGTGACGGAGAGCTCTTGTTGAGGTAAACGTTTTGTCTACACATTTGTCGTCTCGACAAATATACTTTTTGCCCTTTGACTTGCTACTACTACTATCGTTATTAATAGATGAGGATGATTGGTCACTATCATTATTACTAGTAGTAGTAGTAGAAGAAGAAGATAATGATGGCTGATTACTATTTAAAGTTGCCGTTTCACTTGTACTTAACTTGATCTTCTTTTTTCCTCGTTTAACTTTGACTGCAGATGATGATGATGGTGGTTGTTTTATTTCTGATGGTTTCTTCTCCATTTTAATGTTTCATGTTAATTATTATTGTTATAATTATATAATGGGGACACTTTATAATAGTAGTAGCAATAGAAAAAGGTTCTTTTAAATATTATGACTACTAATTTGTAAACTTATCGAACTGAGATAACAACATTTAAACAGAGAAATATACAATTTACTAAGATACACTCTTGGTGTATTTTCAAGGGACTGCAAAAAACTTACTTTCTGACTACAGACTAGAGCTTAATGTACAGTCGCGAGCGAGAAGCTAAAAAACGTTTTTTTCTCGTTAGAACGTGTAGGAACGTGTAGGAACAAGATCTAGCCGAGAAATGTTAGAAAGTAATAGCTCGGATAACTACGTACTTAAGTACACAAATAATACATATCCAGGAAAATAATTTTTTATTCAATCTTAAATCACAGTAATAATAATATCATAATCTTATGTGAAAAGGCAAGGATCTTTTCAACAATGTCATTAATTTTTCCATATTTTTAATTTTTAATTTCTAATCTCATGTTACTTTTTTATTTTAGCTTTTTTACAAATTCAGGACAAAGAGGAGTATAGGAAAAGTGTGTCTGAAGTTATAGAAAAACACGCCCAACCAAGACTAAAGAAATATTTGTCCAGTATCTGTGATGAAATCTACACACTTTGCTTTGAAAAAGAAAAATGCGCTTCTGTCATCATAATTTATAGCATTAATGACAACTCATTCCGTGTTCTCATGTAAAGTAAATTATGATGTTTTATGTATTACCGTGCATACATGTTTTTTTTTAAAAAAAATACAATACTTATGTAATGATAATTATTCATAAAAAAAGGGAAAGTGTGATGTCAAGCTCAAAATGAATGTGTAGCACTCTCGTTGTCGTTCGTACTTGTTATTCTTCTTCTAAAGAATATAAAAATATTATAAAGAAAAGTGTTTATGTTTTCAAGCTTTAATTTAGGTTTATACTTATTGTTAGTTTATTTTTTGCAACGTTATGATAATTCAAGGCTCATATTAGTATAAGTCTGTTACTGTTATTGTTTGTTATTAATCCTCGCGTGTTATTAATATTATGTATCATGTATAATTTAGTAGTGCTTCGAATCTTAAATGTATCTACACTTGCTTTTTTATCTTTTTTAAAACAATTGTGTATACTGAAAATCGTGCATTTATAACTTATACAGTTGCTGTAAGTCCAAGTGTGTACTTGTTAATCTGATACAAAGTACCAATACTTTGTATCTAGGTTGCCATACTAAACGATTATGTACTTATGAATGAAGAATTTCGCATATTTTTAAATAATGTGTAAATATGTATACCTAATACCTAATATCTCACATAATGGAGGCGCAAAGATCATTGATTATTTAATTTTTTACTTAAAAGTGCATATTTTTCTAAAGGCACTGATTTAGTAAGGATAAACTATATTGCGTGCATTGGAATTTTGTATCGTTTTAGTGTGCAAAATGTTGCACCTACTTACTTACTGCATGTGTGTTTTATGATGTAATTTAATCCGGTGTACCAAACATTTTCACAACCTATATAAAAGGTAAACTCTAAAATAGGATTATGATTTATGATATTTGATGTATCATAAATCATAATAAAGCATCTAGATCTACACGTTTCTTATAAAACCCTCGCTATTAGTCATTTAATGAAATGTTAAAAATGCATTTAGTAATTAAGGATCCGGTGAAAATAAATACCATATGTGAGATTGTAAGTTGTAAAACGGTAAAAGTAGTCTATGGCAAGGGGAACATTGATTATTTTTTAAAACTAAAAGATTAAGGATATGAGTTGAAACCACAAATTCCAAACTAATTCGTAGTCTAAAATTTTTGGTTCATTATGTGCCTCATTTTTGACCTTCCGCTTTAAAAGTAATCGCTGTTTCCAGTTGCCAACCTAAAAGTTAACTCGTGCAATCTCGTGCGTGGACGGACCCTTCTTATGGAAGCCAAAAATGTGTTCTGTCTTCTGTGCAGTTTCCTATATGGTGTAGTATGTATGTTTTTAATGTCATATTTTGTGTATATGATGTATGTATATTCCAGATGATTCGAAATCACGGGCTAACGAATAATTAAAACACAATAAATTATTTAAAGAGTTTGAGATTCTTATAAAAAGTTTTTGGTTTTTTCTTTGTCTCGTTTTTATACGATCTACAATGCATATTATTATACTCAAAAATACATGAATATAAAAATATTAAGGGTCAACTCTCACAAATTCATGCATTTCCATATAATAAATTATGTGTAAATAGTAAGTAGTTAAGTTTTCCCAGAGTTTCGTAAGTTCTATACACTGGGTACCGTATCATAGAATACATTGACAAAAACTATGCGAACTTACCTAAATTTAAGCGTACATTTGTATACGTGTGTACGATCAATAATGTATCAATATACACATAAACATTTAACTCATCTGCATGTTATAAAAATATATAAAAGCATATAATGTATAAAATATATTATAGTAGATAGTAGACTTTAAACTATTTTTTCACGAGTCTAAATTGTAGTTTAAGAATAGATTTGAATTATGAATTATGCTGCTTGGTTCGCATCTGAGAGGGTCTCCGCTATTAGTTCCTCGATATCTGCTTGTTGTTCTCCAGTTAATTTGCTTGATACTGCTTCTGATAGAACATTTAAAATATTTGCCAGTCCAACATTTCTTCGCTGAGCTCTGGTTTGCCTATTTTAGATAGATTGAAAAATTGGTTTATTGTCCAATTATTATGATTGTAATAATAGGAAAGAAAAAACTAGGAATAAAACTATAATTTATCTTACTCATTTTCGTCTATAGGCTCATTGTGTCTGATAGTCTCATCTGCATTTGTTATTTCCTGGATTTGGTTGTTATACACTAACAGTTCCCTCAGGTCCTCGTCTATTTTTGTAGCGAGAATTTCGGCTTTTTTCTTTAATATTTGATACTCTGATTGAGCTTCAGTTTCTTGAAACACCCTGCAAACAATTAATAGTAACAGCATTCAAAAACAAGTTTTTTTGGTCAATCACCACCAAGTTATTAAATATCATGGACTTGAAATATATTTGTCTCAATTTCTACGAATATAAGACGTTACAAATTACTCGTCGGTTTCATCTACTGACACCTCCTCGGGATTGTTAATCCCTGATCTCAAAAAGGTTTCTTTCTTCAAAACTGGATTGGCAGAACACTGATTAATATTAGCAAGTAATCTCACCATACGTGTCCTACCCTCCTCAACATCCTCT
>JAQIVE010001278.1:0-26124 GCA_034698285.1 Sminthurinus bimaculatus
TATAATATATTTAATAATGGATATAATATAATAATAGAGATAGAGCGTTTTGCGTATGTTTTCACACTTTCTTCAAACTTGAAGCATGAAACATGACTCTCTTTCTCTCTGTCTCTCATAAAATGACAACATAGTCAAGGAGAGAAGGAATGAAAAACATTCATGATAACATGAATCAATTAACAATGAGTACAATCAAGGGGTAACTTATACAATATAATAACTGACAATATTTTGATAACGAGTATAATTATTTGAATATAATAATATATATCATCATAATACTATAATAATATATCGTATTTATTATATAATAATATGTATATGTATTTAGAAGAAGTGTGTGTAGCAAACTTTGTATTATTCATTCACATAATACAAAGTCACTTCACTCATCCCTTTTTTCCTTGCCTTAAAGATCAAATTTTCTAGTTTATAGTGTAATATAGTATAGTAAATAGTAATAGTAGTAGTTAACTAATCGTAAAAGTTTTCTAAGAATAAATGTGAGTTTTTTTGTTTCTATATAAAGTTCTAATAGTAAATTGTTTTGAGTAAGGTCGATAAAAGTGTCTAATATATATAATATATATTATATGTAAAGTTGACGCGTGTT
This sequence comes from Sminthurinus bimaculatus, assembly GCA_034698285.1. Lineage (NCBI taxonomy): Eukaryota > Metazoa > Arthropoda > Collembola > Symphypleona > Katiannidae > Sminthurinus > Sminthurinus bimaculatus. The sequence continues at coordinate 617 of JAQIVE010001278.1, forward strand.
TTCCATTTTTTTTGTATAGTAAATATAAGAAGAAAAGTAGGTATATTTTTGTTTATATAATATTATGTTCCTCAATATTCTCTTTTCTTTGCTCTCTCTCTTTATCTCTGGTCGGGGTTATTATAAATTGTATTGTTTCACTTTGTTTCTTTTTTTATATCATAATATTAATTTGTATAATGCGTGTATGTTTCTGTGTGCATGTTTTTATATATTGTAATATATAGTAATAATATTTCTTTCTCACTCTTCTTTTCTTTGTATATATCTAGTTATATTATGTGATGTCGTCAACATTGTTTAAAATTGCTTGTTTGTATGTGTATATTTCTGTTCTCTCTTTCTATTTGTCTCTCGGTCTCTTTCTTTGTAATTCAGTATTTAAAAACTACTCAAGTTATTATTACACCATGTTCCAGTCGATAGTTTCAAGAACGGAATATAATCGAGTGAATATAACAGATTATATTCATCTAATACGTTAAAGTTAATAATAATAATATTATTCAATACGTAAAACAAAGCAACGGTTATTCATCCATTTGCTATTTCTTTAAATATATAATAATATTCAACCAACAAACTTATGCATAAGTAGTTAAAAACCGTACACATTAATAAAAAATAGTGTACGAACAAACGAGCGTGATCCACGAAAACAATCAAACGAACGAACAAGATTCTAAAAACTTCAAAAATTGAGGACTAGAATGATAGATTAGGCACAATCATTTATCTCCTACTAACAGAATCATCATCAATATCCATGCATCAATTTTCTGCAATGTTTTCGCCATTTTTCTTAGAAATTTACCAGAAAAGAGCCCTTAAGACGGCTATTTTTCTTAGAAATTTTCCATAAAAGAGCCCTTAGTTCTTAGAAAAAAATCAGTGGATTTTCCCGTAAAAGCAGCGCTCGCGTGCTCCCGCAGAAAAATGATGCATGTCATTATCATCATCTTCAATAATTATCATTACCATCTTTCCATAATAATTATTATCTTACGAGTAATCATCAAACAATTAAAATTACATAATAATATACTTTAAAGACATTTTATAGTCATTTACAGCTAATTAGTTCAATAACCAATAGGTATAATAATATTTCATAAAGTTTCACAACAATAAGTAGTAGTACAGTTCTTAAGGTATTAACGTGATCACAAAAAAGAAAAAAATAAATAATTACTAATAAAAAAAATCTGCGCGACTTAAAAAAAACAAAAAAAAACTGTTCATTATATAAAAACATGAGTAAAATATTTCACTGGTAATATGGGTTTCCCGTGAATATAAAATAAATTCTTTCAAAAAATAGAACATTATTGATTGCAATTCATTTTCTGCATATAAGTTTTTTTTTTCTACTTTTTGTTTAGCTAAATAATAATGCTCACCACCTCAAATTGATGGAAATTTTGTCATTTTCTTCAGCGTTTCTTCATTCTCATAAGTTACTAAATCCATTGGTGGGACTTGCATGCGACTAAAATAAACATGGGAACAAAAAGAATCCAATGTAAACTTTGTTTGTTAGTATCCATTTTCTAAAAGAATTGCGTTTGTACCGTTTTTTACTGAGGCTTACGTTTACGTTTCTTTTATGTATGTACTATAAAAAATAAAATACCAGTGAAATTGTTAGACGATTGCGGCAATGTAACGGTAGATGTACAAACGGTAATCCTTTGAGGCCAAAACCACCGATCCATCATCCATTAAAGCCACATCAAAACACTGAGCATGCTTCACCTTGGACTCCAACGCTGACACTAATTGTCCATCCTACACAGCAACAAATCATGAATAATTAAATTTTTAAACAAACATTTACAGTCAGTACAACATGTTACATGTGACATTGTTTTCCAGTGTACACACATAGAATACAATAAATAAATAAGCATTTAAAAGATTCACTGCATTCGTATTCTGTAAATCAAATTTTATTTATGTATATAAAATTCTGAAAAATGATAAATTAATGCTTAAAATAAAGCCACACCTGAGTAAAAATAGTTAAATTGAAATTGTTGTGGTTGTCAGCAACTAAAATCTCTCCATTGGAGTTGATACCAACGCCGATGGGGTAATTGGTCCTAAAATTACAAAACTTACATGAGTAACTTGGTCCGCAAATTTTGTAATACTTTTTAACGTATAATTACTATATGAAATTGCGATTAACACCCTTTTTAGGGCAAGACTACTGAAATTAAATATACTTCTACTTACAGGCCTTCGCCTCCAATTTGTCGAAGAAAGACTCCCTCGTAGTTAAAGACTTTGACACAATGAGCTCGGTTGTCGGAAATAAAAATCTCTTGTCTGTCATTTACTACTACTCCGTTTGGAAATTCTAAATCTAAAAAACGAACAATTAAACAAATTTGGTTATTACGTGTACACATTTTTCATTGCTTCGCTGTAGGCACGATTTTAAACCAACATATTATATACAATTACAAATATGTATTAGGTACATAATTTTTACTTACGCTTTGAGCATCCAAATTTGTGCAGGACGGTGCCCATCTGATCAAATATGATAACTCTCATAACCTGTAATTTAAGGAAACACAAAAACGATTACATTTTTATAATGATTCATTAATGAAAGCTTTAATTTAATAGAATGCTACGGAAAAATAAACTTTGTAGGATTAAATGCTAAAAATATTTTCTTGAAAATTACCTTGCATTCTACAACAATAACGCGTCCCTTATTATCAACAGTGACCCCACGCGGATGCTGCAGAATATTGGCCCCAAACTAAACAGACATAGTAATTATGATCAAAGAATTATAGCAGTGTTTGTGTCAATTTCTAGAACGTATAGTACAAAAATGTCTTAAAAATAATTTGGGAATGTAATATTTATTCGTTTTACTTACCTTTCGAACGAATTGTCCATATTGGTTATATATCTGAATTTGGTGAGTTGGCGATCGCTCTGTAACAACAATATCTCCACTTGGTTTAACAACAGCAACACGATTCGGATATAAAAGTTGGCCATCTCGTTTTCCACACTCTCCAAATTGAAATTTAAATCTCCCCTCTCTATCAAAAATCTGAATACGGTGATTATTGGTATCGGCGACGATAATTTCATTGTTTGCATTGACAGTGACTCCAGAAGGTTCCGTAAATTGAGCTTCGGCAGTACCGAACTCTCCAAACTGTAGAAAAGTAAATGTAACAATTATTATCTTTGAATGTCTATAGTCTATAGAATATCTATAGGTTATTATTACTTTTCAAAACGTAACAACAATGCATCAAATCTATAATACTTTTTTTTCACAGAGTTCAAATATATGTATAATAACAAATTCAGAATAAATAAAATACGAGAGTAAGTATATAATATGGACACGAACCTTGCAATGATAAATCATTTTCTGGCGTTTGATAGCTGGCCCCTTGGGGAAAACCAAAGGCGCCATTAACTTTGATGTCAATTCTAGGAGCGCATCGTTGCTATGGAGGGAAGTAGGAGATGACAAAAAGTCATTACCACCATTTGATGGATATTCTTTATGACCTATATAAGTAACGAAGAAGAGGTTGTTAATCGAAATTTAAGGACTTCATAATGTTTTGTACGATTGAGTATTTTTAATGCACGCATACAAAAAGTAAGTAAACATATAATATATAATATATATACATACGGTGTGTCTGTTTATGTACTTTTCGTTTTTCACAATATATGTATAGGGAACAAAGTACTCATCAAGATAAAGCAAAGCTTTACTTTATTGCTCTTCAAACTATTTCCCTACCATTTTATTGGTTTTTCTTCCCTTTCACTTACCATTCTGATAATTAGCGTCGGAAGCATTAGACCATTTCTCATAGTTACTTAGTCCTCCCAGGTCAAGTTGGTTATATGGTGTTGGGGTACCATTGCTGGCAAGACGCTTGACAAGAAGAGACGAATCCAAGGCATTGTGACCGTTGGTTAGTATTGTAGAGAGCGAATTATTAACTCCATTTTGATTTCCATTATTGTATCCATTTACTTGTGCTGGAGCAACGGGTCGAGCAATTGGTGCTGGCGGTTGTTTTCCTGTTGATATTGCTTCTGGGCCTGCTGCAGCAGATCGAACGTAACCAAGAGTATTCCGAACAGCAGCCTAAATAATTAATGTAAAAGAACAAATAAGGATACAATACAATTTAAAAACGAAATTCAGCTAAAAATCATAATACATATGACACATAAAATCGAAGGAAATACCCCACCAACAGAGAATAAAAATCGATCCTGATATAACCTATGGAGCCATTTTAAGCTGTAGAAAAATCTAGAGAACAAAGTTTCATACTCTGTTTTATTGTGCTGTATATATGTATATACACACACACAAAAGGTGTGAGTTACTACGGGAAATCTAGTTCAAAACATCAGGAATGTAAACTCACTCTACATTCATACAAAAAAACCTTGTGTTTTACCTGCATTGCAGTCTACAATTTACAGAATATGGCAAGTCTTCTAGCACAGTTTTTCTCAAGTAAAAAATGCATTCCTACAAGTAGTCGAAAACGGAACATGGAAACGGGTATGCAGTGAAATGACTTTTTGATTTTGCTTAAACTTGACAGAAAACTTTCATAGACTTTCCTGTACAACCTCCAAAAAAAAAGTTAAGGAGTTCTAAAAAGTCCTCAAAACGTCATAATTTACTTATAACATAGAAAAAACCACTGGTCATCGAGGTGAATGCACCAGCAAACTTTTCTTTCAATCGTTGGTCAGGAAGGAAGTTCTCAGGAAGCTATCCTAGTATGTATCAAGATTCAGGAAAGTCACTTTGCTGCATTTTCCCCCTGGTGTCTGTTTCTTCCGATTTTGATTTTTGATAGTATACAAGTTATTATTCTATCAATTGATACTTTACGAATGAGAGTTTAGCAATGTTACAAAGTATCATAATAATAATAGCAGCAGCTCCTTGTTTTTGCTTGCTCTAATATTTTTCCTAATTCATAATATTAGTCGAAGCTGTTATATAAAGCCTACACAGAGGATGAGTATGTACATAGGAGATTTTCTCTATCAACCGTTAGCATTCATAAAACAAGGGATAAAATTAAAGCTTTAAAAGAGAGTGAGGAAAAGAAAGTCTTACTTGTGCGGCACTGTAATTCGCAACGAATTCGAGATCACCAGATGCAGCCGTCGCCATAGCTATAGTTGGTTCTGGAACAGCGGCCAAGAGAGCTTGTAATCGAGTCTCCAGTAACTTTTTGAAGACTAATATTTGTGGTGGGGATGCATGACGAAGAAGACGATCGCCAAATTCCACCGTCTGATACATTCGATCAAGAGTTTCTTGAACGCGCTGCGTTACAACTGATAGTGTCACCTTTATGAGCATAAGCATAAAAAAGTCCACAAACAAACGTATCATATTAGTAAAACTTTTTGAATACTATATATATACAAAGGAGACGACTTATACAAACAAAAACCATGCATGACATTAAACTATTTAACTATCTGTACATGATAGCATAATAAGTACGTAATACATGCATATTATATTTTGTTCTAGGTTATACATAAGTTATAATATTATACAATATTATTTTATATTTATTTTATAATACTTAAATGGGACAAAAGAGAATGGGAAACTTACTTGGCGACTACTATATAGAGTTTCCAGCTCCTTCATCAGTTCACTTTTCCTTTCATCCAATAAAGACCGGTAAAACGCGAAAGCTTCAGTGACCTAATGATGTAGTTGTTGATTATTACCAATACATCAAGTAAAAACAAGGGAAGAAGTATAACAAACATCATATTAGTACATTATGTTCAAAATAAACTTGAATTAAATTTTATCGTTATATTTTTTATGTTTTATTACATTTACATAATATATTTATATTTCATGTAAGTGGGCATACACATTTACATTATTTATCACGCATGGAAAAATTAAAATAAGTATAACAGGTAAAGGTAAAAAAGAAACGTTACAGCTAACTGTGTGACGCTGATTTCTATGTGATGACACACCATAACAGCACATACCTACATGTTATCTACATGTATTTTGTAATTACTGATACTAAAGTAAAGTTCAATCTTTATAATATAATATTCTCCCAGAAGTAGAAGTGTTTTCTCGGCTTCTTTTCTTTTAAAAGTTCTCAATCTATATATATATATATATATACATACATACATGTAAGTATATATTATATGCAAAATATGCTTTACGTGTATCCACGTATATATACATAATATACTTTTATAAGTATACATATAAGAAAAGTACTCTAGATGCGTAACATGAGGAAATTATATAGTTTTAACAAGTTTGTCGAAAGGCGTAAAAGGAAAGTTAGTCTACAACACGGTGGAAATGTCTGAAAGTTAAAAAGACTTGCTTTTCTCAGGATTTCAGAAAGAACAGTAGTAGTCGTAGTAATACAAGGATACATAAGAAACCACACAACGCTTTTAATATCTTTCTCTGCATGTGAAACATCGAAAGAAGAACAAGAGAAGGAAGGAAAGAGTACGAGGAAAAGACTGAAAATGGATTGCAGAGTGAGTGTCATAGAAGGTGAAGGCATGCTAAAATCTTTGCTGACAGGAGTCAGGAGCACAGCGTGAAAGGAAAGAGAGTAAGTAACTAAAAGAGACGGATGGAGCTAAGCGAGGAAACCCTACAATATGAACACGAGTAAGTATGGTACATCGGCATACAATATAAGTAATAAGTATGTATATATATATACGTGTGAAGCAATCAGCAAGATATGAAATATTCACAGAATTGTTGTTACCTCGTTCTGAGCTTTTATATTCTGAGTTTGTAGTCGAGTTGAAGCTGTCTCAAATGTCTTGAGAACATCATGGAGATCCAGAGATTTCATTCGAAACTATAATATGATTATATTGTATATAGGAAATAAACACAAGAAACAAAATTTACGTTTACAATAAATAAAATTTTGTACAAATATTATAGTACAGGCGTAGCTATGAACTACATACATGTAACATAAAATATGACACCTCTGAAACTATTAATAATAATTAGCTATTTGCTATTTCATAGCAGCAATAATTAGTTTGTACAGTAAATCATTAATAATAGAAATGAATAGCTTACATCATGGATATATTGGGAAAGGTCCTTCACATATTTTGACTCGCATTCGGATAAAACTTCACAATCATGCATGGACTTGGGATGATCTATCGCCACACACTCTGAACATGCTGGAACTGCACAGGTCCGACAGTAAAACTGTAAAAGTTCTCCTTTGTGTTGTGTACATGATACCTGCTTTTCCAGGCCAATAGTCTCTTTACCACCACCACCCTGGAGAAAAAAAATGAAGATCAAAGAATTGTTTACTCATTCAAAATTATAAAAAAAAATACTTCGAACAATTTTACAATTTCAATAATTTTCTTTAATTACAAAAAAGTATGAGAAAGTAAAAATTAAAGTAGGGAAAAAGTAGAACCCAAGGTAAGATCATAACATAAAACCGTAAAAGGAAGAGGAAAATAGGAACCCCATACACATAGAGCAACGTCGTAGTTACATAAGTTTACATTATTTATATAAGAAGTATAAGATGACAAATTAATCCCTTCGCTACAAACATTTGAGCCCTTTCACCCCCTTATTGTTGTTGAAAGCAATACAATTGTATGCATAACCACACTATAGTACATTATGTACATCAAAAGTATATCGTCTTGCTTTTTTAGTTACTCGGTATGTTATAATTTATAATTAATAATGCTTCAAAATTAAGAAATTACATAACTATAACAATAACTATACAACTGCATATGACAGTAGTGGAAACATGAGGCATTCTACTATTTACTACATATAAACTGCCATAAATATGTATTATTAATATACAACAAGCATTCTTTAGAAAGCATTAAATCTGTTAAATTATATCAACAACGGTATTACATACATACACTTTTAGAGTGGGTACAATTAAAATAGTATTTCAATTATTAACATGTTTTATAAAAAATGACGGAGAAGATGTAAGCCATGCCACTCTCGCAATAAATAGTAACACCCTATATTACACAGACTATAGAATAATAATATACAAAATCAATAGGGACTAGGGATATTATTGATTGAAGTCCACCATAATTTGTAATTTAAATTTATGGTTCATGTATGTGCAAAAAAAAAGCTTTTACAGTTATAATATATAACCCAAATGCAAAATACAGCAAATACAAAATAAAGCTTTTACGATAAAAATTTGACAACTTTTACATTATAAATTATACTACAATAATTACTAACTTTCCCGACTATTTTCTACTGAAATTAAAAACGAACAAGCAACAGAACAAGCACATAGGTGAAAGAAGAATATTTAGTTAAAGCTCAAAGGAAAACAAATATATATTACATAAATGTTTGAATGTATTGTTCGATTGTTTGAAGAAAAAAGGTGGAACGGATGAGTTGTACCTCGGAGTCGATGTTTGCCACACGATGGCCCGAAAAGCAGTGCATAAATTGATGAGCCATCACACAGTTCGAGCATAAGTAATTTGAACAGTCGTAACATCGGGCAACAGCTGAGGAGTCATTGGACTTACATCCCGTACAACTTTTGTCACTCAAATCGACCTCATTATTATTATTGTTACCTTCAACCAAGTTGATCACTGCAAAATCTTCCAACAACCCCGCAACGCCCTGACACAACAATGTTCAAAATGGGTTTTTATAGAAAAAAATAAATAAATAAAATAATATCTACAGTTTTTAGCTTACATTAAGATAGTTATAACTACTTTTACATGAGCTGGCATTGACAACAACAACAACTCGGGGGCATAATACCTCATTGCTAGTTTTATAAAGAACAGAGATACATTATAATTGACTGAATATTATTACTAAATACACGAACGTTAAAAACTTATGGCGCTATTATTTATTATAATACACATGATAGGAGTTCTATTCATTTTTGTTTCCATTCATAATATTATACCCCAAACTAAAAGGTTTTAATCTCATCATACAAGCGTTTAAAATTTGTAAAAATTTGGTTCGGGGATGAAAATATTGTGTTAAACGTACTAAAGCTATACTTACAATAATTTTAAAGCAATTTAAAAGTAGACATTAAGCCACAAAAAAAAAAATAAACGCTACAAACGATAATAGTTATTTTTATAAAGCTATAAGTGATAATATAACTCAAAGTTTGTTAAATCAAGTGTGCTAAAATCTATTAAATAAACTAATTGTGCTAAAATGCTTCGAAGAAAAAATCAAATGGAACAAATATTCTCAATTTAGTTTCAGTAATGATCATGATTCAGTTAAAACGGAGATGGAGGCGAAAAACCTCTCGAGTTTTTAATAATAAAACTCAATATCCCCAATGAGAATGTCATTCATTCAGCAGAAAATCATTAGAAATATATGAGAGAATCTGTCTCTCATTTTCGTTTAAAAGAGGAAATTGAAAATTGAGGTCTTATCAAGAAGGAAGAAAGGCTGATGAAAAAATTCTTCTAAAATCTATACAAAATGGTGGAATTGGGAGCTTTATTCCCCTTTTATAACAGTCAAAATTCCATACTCCGGCTATACACTAGATTTACTGAAAACTCATAATGTAATGCATCATCAGCAAGAGTAACTACCTAAGCTGTATTACATCATAATATTTGGTTCAACATAATATTATAGCTTTAGGCTGTGGATATAATCAAGCTGGATCGTGCTAGGCTATAATATGTATATATATATATTATATATAAATTTTATGTATCAATACCTCAGTAAGCACAACGTTATACTAAGCATACTTATGGCTTGATAATTTACAAAATACAACTTCATCAATCAAGATTTAGTGCCTTGAAAAAGTGGAGCAAATCATGGAAAATGAAATATAAACAAGCAGCTAATATTCTTCGAATCCTCTTGCATCTTTTTTACATCAAAGGTAATACCATTTCCATTACATTACGTTACTATACTCGTTATGTTAATGTTATTACTATACTTTATACATTGTAATGATACATTGTCAAATAGTTGTTTATGGTAAGTAAGTATGTCCATATGATGTATTATAATAATATGTTTAATAGATTTTTATAAATGTTATTTTAAGGCTTATAAACAAGTATAATTGCATAGTATGGCATACAACTAAAAAATACTAAAACTATGATATTCAAAAGTGAAAATAATAATACCAATGGAAGCAAAAATGGATTGACCGAATAAAATACTTTTTTTTACTAAACAGGTAGTATCAATATTTATAAATACAGTGTAAAATTTACAATAGTCTTTAAACTCTTCTTTTTCTTCTTATATAATATAATATAATCTATACCTACTCCGAAAAAACGTAGTAAGTATATGAATATAGTGGTAGTATTTAATACAAAAACGATAAAATTATATATTATACATATTATTCAAACGTACATACATAAAATGAAAGATATTGGAGAATAGAAAAAAAGGTAAAAAATGTATTACCTGTGAGCTCAGTGAACATTCGTTACGACACGTTGGGCATATAAGACGATCACTGATTTCTTGCGATTTCTCCAAACAGTCTTGGCAAAAAGTATGGAGACAGGGCAAAACTTTGGGTCGAGTGAACGTATCCTGGCAGAGTCCACATTTGACGGTTCCGTTTCCGGTGGGAGAAGGGAGCCCATTCAAATCACCATTGGAATGTCCTGAGCTTCCATTACAATATCCATTGCTGAGGATCCCATTGGAAATGCTCAAATGGGGAAAAATGATCGAGCTACAAGTGCTTGAACTGGAACTCGATCCGTGGCAGCCATTTGATAACTCCATGCCGAGCGTCAAGTCCATGGCTGCTCCCGACAAGGAATCAATTGAGGGCGTCGGTGAACAACTCATACTCGAACTACTCCACTTCATATAAGAACTTAAACGAGCACAATTTCTATCCTATCTAGTCTTGACTTGAATCTGCAATAATAAAACAAAACAATCAAAATGATTAAACTTCAATACAAGTGAATAAAAGTATGATGATCATTTGATCATACTTACTATGAAAGGATTTCATAATAATAATATTGATTTATATATAGATTTTGATTCAACTTTCAATCTCCCATTTCAATAGTGCATCTCATATACCACGTAATATTATGCAATTCATACTTAACAATGTTATAATAACACATATACGTAATGATATATGATATGGTGTCGCGTAAAGTTGGATTCTGGATACATTTAAGGTACTCATTAAGTACTACTATAATATCGTGCTAATTGATAATTATTGAAATGTTCAGTTGTTTTAACAAGAAAAAGCGAATCTTATACGTATTTAAACAATCATATACCCAGTACTAGTCAAAACGTCATAAATGTTCCCGAACGTTTTAAATCTTTGATTCCTTTCAAAATATACCGATTAACTTACGTAAATTGCTCCTTAGAACTTGGTATTGAGTATTGAGCTTGAACTTTTCACAATTTTAAATTTTTTAAAGTGTCGTAAAGATATTTAAAGTGTCTTTCAGACACTGTTCACCTTGATAATCACTTCAAGACTAAAACTGAAATGATACTGAAATGAAATCGTTTTGTATTTAAAAAAATACGGAAAGTCCAGAATATAGGAGCCAACATGTTGATAGTAGTAGCGTACTACATAATAAAAATACTTGCTACACAGTAAGTAAAGCACGTGCTACGTGCTGTGAACATATGATAACAAACTATTTACATGTTATTTACCGCCAGGCTCTCGTGAGAAACAAGTCCCTTACCTCATAGAGTACCGTTGGTACTCTTTGACCCTACCAGTTATTACAAACTACAAACTACGGTATGATGAGCTTTCTCTTCCTCGTCATCATGACTATGATGATCTTGATCATGATCACGATTGTGATCAAGCTCATGATCATCACCATCCGCCCATGAACCAGACATTGTAGGAATAGATGAAATAAATTCCCCTTGATTTTTTCAACACGACGCCGACTCCAACTCTTCATTGTGTTTCAATTATCCGTGACACACAGACGAAGACGACGGCACTGCATTTCTCGGGGGTCCAACTTTTTAATGTTTTTCTTATTCTGAAAGAACAGGACGAGTCGTCGGAGCAGGAAAAGAAGTCTTGCTGAGAAAAATCTAGGAAAAACCCTAAGCTCAATGACAACTGCAACTGGTTACACAACTTTTGACACTTGCCTACAAATTTCTTCTTGTTTCTTTTGGATTCTCTTTCCGCCACAAAAATCATCATCATCATCATCATCTAGATAGAAAAGTAGAGCAAACAAGGAATAGAGAGACGAGACAAGACAAGATACAAAAATTCTATGCATATATATATGTATCTGTATCTGTAGTCGCGGCTTTGGCTTTGGTTTTGGCTTTGGTTCTGGTTGTGATCCCGATTCCTGGATTTGTTTTCTTGTTTTATCAAAAAAATCCAAACAAATGCCCATAAACAAGCAACAGACACACACACACACAAACAGGAAGAAAGAGAGAGCTAGAGAAAAGGCAAGAGGAAGAGAGATGTACAATGTACAAAGGAAGGCAAGAGAAAAAACTAGTCGTTAGTTCAAACAAAGGGATAAAAAGGAAGAAGGAACAGAAAAAAGATAAAGAAAGTAGAGGAAAAGATGGGAGTATATTATTTCCAGGGCAGTGACTACTCTCCATCAATTTTTACAAAGGATCCCCTTCTTTCTCCAGGATCATGAATACATATAATGTATACATATCCTGGATAAAATAAAGGAGGCTCAAGCAGTTTCCACTAAAATGGTTTTCCCCTGCATTTTCTTATGATATCCTTCCTGCGTTTTCCACTTCCACAAATTCCATCAAGTTAAAGTTGAATTCCAGCTTTCTCCCTCTGACCAAAAAAACATGAAGACGAAGAAGACAGGGCCAAGACCAAAACAAACAAACGAACAGTTGAAACCAAGTCGCCAAGAATGAAACCAACAAACAAGGGAAGTAAGCAAGTAAGCGTGCAAGCATACAAGCAAGAGATCGAGCAAACGCGTGCAAGTCACAAAATGGAGAATAAAAGTGCAGGTCGTAAACCAAAGCTGAGCATACCAATGGCAAACCAAACAAGTACAGTTACAACATTTGACTACAACTTGACTCGAGTTTGAGGTACATATTGAATTTATCCATGTAAAATACACAAACACAAAAACACACACACACAAACATGCATACACGGAATGAAGTCAGAGTCACACAAGGAACAAGGAAGCAAGCAGTTCCAACTCCAACTCTAGCTCCAGCTCCAGTCAGCCATCAAGAGGCAAATCTTGCTTGTTTTCCTTGAACTTTTCACGACACTGCATTATTTCTCCGATAGGATACCATGTTTTGGTATGAAATGGCAGACGGCGGAGATCAGAGTTGTCTTTTCGCTCAACCGAACACAATATCAACTCACTCTCTGTGTGTGTATTTGCTCCAGACTCCATTCTCGTTCCAGCTCCACTTCCTTAGATTGTATACATTGTAAATATACAGTATACAGTATATTATATGCACATAGTGAGGAAGAACGACAGGAGGGAAGAAGAGTCAAGCGACAGATTCACCGTCCAAATCAGAGTCACTCATCCAAAGTATGTAATACGTGTAGCTAACTCGCGTAGTCATAGCAAAGTCCCCGTTGTTATAGAGAGAGAGAGAGAGAGACAGATCAAGTTGGCTAATATATCTATCTATCTATCTCCAGTACAATACGTTGGGGTGGATGGGAAACGCAATGTCAACTGGCAAGTCTACACGTCAGACTCTTTCCTTCTAATTTGAATAGGTAAGCATACATACATCCATACATACATACATAGTCAAGCAGAAGCAAAATACTTACTTATACACATATTATATTGTGTAATTTTGTAATACGTACATGTCGTGTAACTACAGTATAGGTTATAGATGTAAGTATCTTATATAATGTTAGCTTTGGGAGGAACTCTGAAGAGAAATGAAAATGTGTGTACACTGTACACTGTACACTGTACAGAGTGGGGTTTACAGTACCGTGGAGGACTCAATAAGTGATTGACTAGCTGCTTCTGTTCTGTTCTGTTCTCTGCTGTTCCCTGCTGGAAGTCTTGTGCATAGTTTTGGAGGTTCTTCTTCTCTTACTCTGAATTTGCTACACTCGGTGTGGGAAAAGCTGGAGGGCTCTACATTTATGTATGCTTCCTCTCTCTCTCTTTCTCTCTCTCTCTTGCTCTCTCTCGCTCTGTCGTGCTTCAAATTAGCAAGTAGATGTAGTAGATGAAACATGCGGGAACAAGGATGTTGATTTAATTAAGTCAATTTCAGCATAATTTGACGTAGAATGAGGCCTCGAGGCACAAGAATGTATGTAGAATGTAGATTGTAGATGGAAATGTATGTATGTACCAACTCCAACCACGTCAAATATTGTACAAACCTGTTACATACCCCCTCAAACTAACATACTTGAGCTACCGTACTTATACACTCAAAAGTAATGTAAAACCGCGCAAAATTTAGCTTTCGACGCTGCGTTTCTATGTAGTTAACTCGGAGCTACAGATTTAGTGATGTAATACAAATACATGTATAATGTATAAATACCTACATACATTTCTGTGGTACAACTAGCTAAACAGCAAATTCTGCACCAAAAATGAGGCGAATTTTGAATTTTAAACAAAAATTCCAGGTAAAATGTATAATTTTACATGCAATTTATGTACATGTTGCAATCCCGCCATTTGGCTTTACTTGCCATATCCACTTGACTGTAAATGTATTGCGCAATGCACACGCATAAATATGCAAGGACGGAATTGCATAATGTATACATACGAGTACAGTTGAACTGATTGCCAGTTGAGTGGAGTTGAGTTGGGTTGAGTTTCCTTGACTATGGAAAAACAGGAGTTGCGTTGACTTGTGTGTGTGTGTGTACGTGTATAGTGTCGATCTGTTTCCACAGTTAGATCAAGTGTACAGTTACGTACTTACATGTGTATGTACAATGTACAATGAAAATTGTAGAATGGTGAGCTGTACAGTGTGCAACTGTGAATAGATCTATTCATTCTTGTTACATCCACATCCACTCCCATTTTCCAATCCACCAAGATCGACTCCTTTCCCTCTTTTCTCTGTCTCTCTGTCTCTCTGTGTTTCTATCTCTCTATCTATGTCTATTCCCACTGTGTTCGTCTCATTGGATTCTATTCTCTATTTTTGCTTCTCTCTCTCTTGCTCTCTTTTTCTCTCTCTGTCTCTCTATTTTCCATTATACTAGATTCAAGAGGGATGACTTCCTTTTCCCCTTTTTTTCTTGGCAAATTCTTGGACGATCGAAAAGTTATAAGGAGCAGAGATTTCCCAAGCGATTTTCTACTCACAGATGAGATTCTTCTTCTTCTACTACTTTTTTCTGCTTTCTCCACCATTTCGATGCACGCCACACAATACGATACGATACAATATACAATACAATGCCATACAATGTTGTTGCAACTATCGCTACTCGTGTATATATTGGCATTGGCCTTGGTTTTTTTGCTCCGTCCCTTTTCCCATTCCTTCTTTTTTTCGTGTGTGGAGAAAAGACAAGAAAAAACTAACGTAATATCTATCTATGGTGCAGAGCATTGACAAGTATGTACAATGTACAAGAAAAAAATAAAACTGAGAAAATGCTACTGGTATTCTTATCGGGAAGAGCGAGAGAGAAATCGAAGGGATGGAAAACCCGAGCCAAGCCAAGCCAGACCAAACAAAACGAGTCATGGTCTTCAATCCCATTTTACATACATAGTCATGAGCGTCGTCATCGAAGGCTAACCTCAACGTCAACGACGACAAGACAAGACAAAAAGACCAGGAAAAAACAAGATGCAAGCAACAAGGACAAAATCTAGAATCCAAAGTCAGACCTTTCCCCCGTAAAAAAATAAAGCTTTCTTATGGATAAAGAGAAAGCACTTGCTCGGCCTTAACCAAAAGGATTCAAATTTAAACCAACTTAACGCAAGTATACCCAAAAGCTTGTTAGAGCTGGAGAAAGCCGTAGAAAAGCGAAAGGGAGCGAGCCAAATTTTCACAGTGTTTTCCCTGTCAAGACTCTAGGCTCCATATTCTTTGGGAATTCATGACCAGTTTTCCGTCACACTTGCACCCGCGTAAATATACATAGATGTTTGTACATAAGGGATTCATAAATGAGTGAGTGTATGTAACTATACCGATCTCTGTATATATATGCATACAAATTTGACAGTATACATTATACATACAAGCTTAAGCTAGGCTACGTGTGGATTTAGTGTGGATGTGGATCTCTGTATTTTGCTCGTGTACAGATGACTCACTCTCAATTTGACTGCAAGTCAAGTCGACTCAAGGCAGGCCACGTTTGAGTCGTCACTGGGCTGGATATTCTGGCCACCGTTGCTTTTGCTCCTACTCTTACTCTTACTTTGGTCCTTGATGAGTGGAGACGGAGACGGAGACGGAGAAAGAGACAGAGACGAAGAAAGGAGGGAACGGGAGAAAAGCGGACGTGAATATTAGAATATTAGCGACAGGGAGACGACAACACAAGGCACAAAATGAGGGGAGAGGAAAGAAAGGAAAAGGCCTTTGCCTATGCTAGGTGAGGTTTCCACAGGCTTGAATTCCATTATTTGAAGATTGGGCCATCGGAACGCATTTGCCATCAAGATGTAGTTTACGAGACATGCATATTCATCACTATTGATCATGCACCACTGGAGGAAGAAGCAGAAGAAGAAGAATACGAAGAAAGCACGAGTCTGCACGAGGTAAATTCGTGAGGAACACGAAACCAAAAGGGAAAGAGAGAGAGAGAGAGAGAGAGAAAGTGAGTGAGAAATGGGGAAGGAAGGGCGAACGCGAACAGTTGATTTTTCTCAACTAGTGAACTTGCATGATTTATTCATTAGGAGGGTGTTTTTTCCAAGGGATTGAGTCACCGGGCGGAAGACGTGCTTCCCTTCTCTCTCTTTCTCCACCAAAGCCCTGGACTTACAATAAACGAGAAGAGAACTGGAGAGAAAACGAAAAGGAATCTTAAGAAGGCAACTGGAGTAATAAGACAAATAAGAAGCGAAAAAAGACGGATCACCCGTATTTGACTGGAGCGAGAAAAGAGAGAAAGAGAGAAAAGGAAGCGGATGGAGAATAATTGGTAGTAGTTGGGCGACGTAAATGGAGATAGGCAGTATAAAAAAAGGGAAGAAATGAGAATGGAGAATGGAATGAAAAAGCCAAGTGAAGCCCTTTTCCAATAGCTTGTGATCTCGCTCACTGATCGTCCATGTGGATCGCTCCTCCTGAGTGCTGACGATTTCCTTCTGCTCTGCCCTGCATTTCCATCTCCTTCCATCTATATATATTTCTCTCTCTTATTGTCTTGCGCTTCTGTATGTATATTCTCTTTATTTTTTTTCTTCCTCCTTGGGCGAGGGAGGGAGAGAGAGAGAGTGAGTCGAGTCGAGTCACAAGATGATTAGATGTCGATCAAGGCTTGAAGGTGACAGGTTTCAATGGTGTGCCCTGCCTTTTGCCTTTTCCAGTTTATGCTCCAGCTCCAATTCCAAGTTGGATTCGTATCCGAATCCGAATCCAAATCCAAATTCGAATCTCAACTCGAATTTGAGTGCGGATTCCAGATCGGATTCGAATCGCCTTCTTTCTGTATATCTTCATCCCGATCTGGAGCTGAAACTGGAACTGGAACCGGTACTGGAAAACGAGATGTATGTACATTGTGAGGCTATTAATATTGACGAAAGAGGAGAGGATCAACAGCATACCTACGTACTATGTACAATACACAGTTGTGTAGAATTTTGTCGTAGTTGGCTCCTTTCTTTTCGCTTTGGATTGTGTGGTGGCAGTCGCATTAGGATTATACATATCTGTATTACGGTGATGCGGCGGCCACAAATTCATCTGATCTGCAAGATTTCACGAGCTTGGCATCCACAATCCAATCTAGGAGAGCGAGTAGCTCCTTTTTCCAGCCCATCTTCTTGTGCTCTTTCTTTCGCCACTATTTTTGGCTTTAAGGTACGATACACATTTACGCACATGTTTTGGTGAACTTTGACACTCTAAACGTAAAAATAGTCTGAAAAAATCGTCTACAAGAATCTTCGTGGAGAAAGGACCGATTTTAAAATGTCGCGGCCGTTTTTTAAATTTCTAAAACGAAACTAGTTAAGCTGTTTCAAATGGAGGAGGTTGTAGTTGATCTTGACTGTATGTATTATGTATGTATTTTTGGGCTAGATATACTTGCCCAATCTTAACTGGCTCAAAAAGTCGTACGGATGCGTGTGCGAGAGAAAAAGTATGTATTTATGTATGTATAGGTAGGGTGACACTCTGCTCAAAATGCCACTACCACCACCACGACCAAGGGGGAAATCACAACGCAAAGTGGTTCTTTCACTTTTTTCGTCTCCCTCTTCGTTTTCCTTTACTTCTCTCCTGCATCCATGACTGATTCCATCTCCTCGTCGCGTCTTCATCCTCTTTTTTCGTTTTACGCCCCACGCAAATTTCCATCCCTATATGTATGTACAATGTACATATGTATAAATACACATACATCGTACTTATAGATCGTAAGACACTCTTTTCCACTCTCCTAACTACCCCCATGAATTTCTCATTTCCTCATCCCCCATCCAGCCAGCCAGCCAGTCAACCATGCATGGCATCTAGGCAGGTTTCTCCCTTCGAGACCGACTAAATATTGACTATTGAGTTATGCAAAAACTTGACTTGGAGAAAAAAATTGGAGGCACAACAGTACGCGACACGATACGACACAATATGCCTCGCCTTGTTATTTATGAGAGAATCAATATGTAGCGTACAGCCATTTCCTGTGATCGTAATTGCAGCACTTTTCCTCGCCTAACTGTTACTGTAACTGAACTCTGGTAAATATTATTCCCCCACATTTTATGAATAAATTTCCGTTTTTATATTTTTTCTCAAGGCTTCCCATGAAATTGAAGAAACGAGCTAAAGAAATGTTGGCTTTTGTCTTTTGATTCTATTTTCTTGTCTTTGACTAATTCCTCTTACCGTTTTATGTAGTTTTTTGCTCGTACATACAGTACGAGCATAAGAATTTTACACAAGGATTTACAAGAAAAGGGCAAAGGTTTATGTGTACAGCGTGTAAATGTATTGGCATTCACGTGAACAAACATTATTATTGTTATTATTATTGCTGCCTTGGGATGATTACTTTGCATTTTGTTGTTTTTTATTTTTTCCCATATTTTTTACGGATATTGATGACGGGTTTTTTCTCACCAGGAAAAAAAATCCAGGCAAAATCAACGTTCAACATTGAAAGAGTTGGAGAAGGCGAAGAACACTACACGTGTATAGTGCTAGTGAGTAATAAATATTGTATGTATTTGGTCGTCTCGTTTCCTCGTATCGATATCCGATATAGATTTTAATAGCATTTTTTACGGCCGACTTGTGTGCACCCCCAACATTGAACTAAACAACATGAACATTGAACATGTAAATCTGGATTTTGGGGAGTAGCATACATACATACAATACAGAGGGAAATTTAAGCTCGGCATGGTATGTTGTGCTGTACTGTGGTGTGATGTGATGTGATGACAAGAAAATGGGAAAGTAATCATCACGGTTGAAATACAGAGAGAGAGAGAGTAAGAGTATGAGAGAGAGAGAGAGAGAGAGAGTTTGTTGGTGCCCTATTCGTTAGCCTGCTGTGGGTCGTATTATTGGTTGTCGCCGTGGATCCGCCGAAGGAAACAGGATTAACGTGTAGTCGATCCATGCTAATAATTAATTTTGCCCTTGCCTTTTTATTACCCTTCCGCCCTTTCCCCACTCCTATACAACCTGGATATAACTACATACTACATCCATACATGTACAATGCATATGCATATGCATACGACTTGGCTTGCTTTCCTTAGTTTGGTTTAACTTACTCAACTCTTGCATGCACCGCTCACTCACTCATTTATGCACACCATGTATGTATGGTGAGTTATCGAGAAAGTGAGGCAGAAATCCTCTCATTTACCGGGCGCATTTTCAGGGCAGGCCGGTTTACGGTGCGCGTGGTGACGACGATGACGAACTGAGATCAGCACCTATGTATTAGGCAAAGCAACTATTTGAGCAAAGCTCCTCTTTTCATTCTGTATTAAATATTAAATAGTTATTTCCCTCCAGTTCATTCCAGAGGTTTCACTAGGTTTGAGGTTTGGAATTTCATTCCAAAAATGTTTCATGTCCGCAGACTATAAACTGTAAATTTTGTATACATAACTAGTTAATCTACTCATTAAAGCTGAACTTGACAATGGCAGAATATATAATTTGATACAAATGTATGCATTCGGATTGTGAATGCAGATGCATGCATAAATGAAGCTGTGTAAAGAATGTTAGATGGGCAAATGCAACTTTTGTGTGGGTGGTGCGGTGGTGAGTGGTGGAAGGGAAAAGCAAGCCAGCCAAAGGCATGTGCTCCAAATATGCAGAAAGACAAGAAGATATAGAGAGATCTAGGTAGAGAAACAAATAGAGGAGGCCAAAGGAATTTCTTAAAGGTAGGTAAACAATCATGGTTGATGGAGAGGGAAGCCAATGCAATGCAATGCCATGCCAAAAGGTATGTAGTTCATTCAATGCAATGGGTAATGGCAACTGGTAGGATGAAGATGGAGAAATCCCTTCTCCATCCTTCTTTTGTTGCTTTTCATCATCATTCTTCGTCTTTTTGGTATACATAGTTTAGTCATCTTGCTGAGTTAAGGTAGAAGAAGAAGACGAAGAAGACGGAGATGAAAATAAAGAAAATGATGAGAAACTCAAGAAGCCGAGGAAAGGGCGAACAGAGAAAAGCACTTTTGAGCTCCATGAAATAGTCATGAGACATAGTCTCAAGTGTGTATATAATACACACACACAATGTGTACATATATGTGAGGGGCTCAAAAGAGATCTTGATTTAATTCTGTTGACCCATGCATAGTTTAAAAACCTTCCCTTTCCCTATTTTTTCATCTATCTTTCTTCCTTTTACTTTATTTCCCTTCTACTACTTCTTCGTTGTCGTCTTCTTCTTCTTTGTCTTTATCCTTTGCCTTTGCTCCCTCTTCTTCTTCTCCGACTTCTAATCATATTTATCCATCTGTATATATATAAAGTAAATTCACCTGCCAACATCCGCGCTCTACAAATACAGACCAAGACACAACTATAGTCCGCGGGTATTCAGAGAAGATCTCGCCATCTCTCTGCTTCTCTTTCTTTCTTTTTCTTTCTTCGACTTGGCCTCACTTGCTTTCAGTTCCACTAGTGAAATCCATTACTTTCCCTCCTGTTCCAGTCAACTCAACTCACTCTTATCTATCTATCTATTCTATATCTGCAGCTAGAGAGCAAGAAGTGCAAGAGTCAGAATTAGATAGATCCAGCTTGGGATGAAGATGCCGGGAGGATACCTACATATATAATCTATTACTTTTCCCCTTCATCTCCTCATTGAACCCTTGGAGAAAGCTATAGAGAGATGGATACCTTTCCATTTATCGAATCCAATCTAAACCAATCCAGTCCAGTCCACCTCGTTTTTAAACATTTACATAAGCACTTTCTTTCCTCCTTCTTCTTTCCAGCTGACTCAAAGGGAATCGAGAAAGGAAAAGAAGTCGACGAGCTTGCCTACACACATATGTTCAATGTACATACAGTAGATGCAATGCCAAAATAAAATAATATGATTGTCGACAATCAACCAAAATGCTAATGCTGGAGAACTCACAAAGGCTTATTAATTCTTTTTCTCTTTCGCTCTCTGCCTTTGTCCCTTCTCCTTAAAATCCTTTTTCTTTGGCTTCCCTGGGTTTCTCTTTTTTATGTACCTATCTACTTAAAAGTCTATCTATGCACTTATGATCGGACCATTCATCTTTTGGCTTCATTTTTTTACAGTGCATCGCCATCTCCCCAGCTTTGAGACCCAGAATTAATTCAGAATCCTGTAGTATCACTATAACATATTTGGTCGTATAAGCTGTAGTACTTTCCCTTTCCTCCATTTGTCCAGGTTTCTCCAGGATATGTGAGGAAAATAGATTGTGGGAATGGAAAAAGTTCAATATCTAAGGAGTCCTCTATTACTTGCATTTGTAGGGCTTCCCATCTTACTCGTACTTTTCTTTCCCTCCCTTTGATCGCACTATATATACCTTATACATAAGTAGTGCAGCCATGGCCATGTCCCGTATGTACATTGTACTGTACATATATTGTTTGCAATGTGTGATCTGTATTTTGTGGCATGTAAGTTGGCCACTCGCCGTCTGTTGCGCTTCCATTACCAAAGAGAAAGAAAAATCTTGTCTTGAAATGGAGGCAACATATACACACTACACACACATGACTCTAGAAACCCACAGCTTTGAGCAAAAGTGAAAGCAGAGTAAAGCAAACCAACAAGGAAAGAGAGAAGAGTATCACAGTCTCTAAAACTTTGCTTAAGGTCCTGTATTAGTAAAATCCTTTTGTGAATTTTTCCCCGGTGAAATGATGATGAAACGAAACCAGACCAAAACAGAACAGAGGAGGGAGATGGCTGGCATCGAAATTATTTACTAAAACCGGGGAGAGAGAACGTGGAAAGTGAGAGCATGGGCTCTCATCTCAATTTCTCCGTATTTTTTTATTCTATACATGTATGTATATGTATAAGCACAGTGTACAATGTACAACTGCTTGGTGCTTGGTCTGGTCTGGATTGGAAAGTATTTTCCTCCAACTCGCCTCGCGGCGAGCAAGGCGAGATGGGAAAAGGAGACCGAGCAGAGCAGAACAAAACAGAGCAAAGTCAGTCTGCTCTGTCTTTATGTAGGGAAAACGTACACAATACACATGAAACAACGTATCTGTATAATATGAAAAAATAAAGAGAGCAAAGAAAAATCCGGGAAAATTGAAGGGCAAGAAACGAAAGCAAAGAGAAAACATGGAGAGAGGGGAAACTGGGGAAAGCAAAGTGCTTGACAGTGTGCTAAAGTAATAATAGCGCTGGTGGCAATCAGATCATATTAGTACAATATTTGCAATATGACGATCGACCCCCTTGACACAGTAGTACATACATACATAATACATAGTACATACTCATGGGATCATACATATCAATATCAAGTTTTGTTGGGATCTGGGGAACAAAAACAATAGGGGGGAGCATGAAACATGTACATTGTACATTGTACATACATTATTGGTGGGTGAAAGTTCTTCTTTATACAACAATTTTCTTGGCGAACAAAAATAGTCGGAGAAAGGAGAAACGAAAGTGAAAGTGGAAAGAAAGTAAGAGTGAAAGGTAGAGAGTATAGAAAAGAAGGGAGATGGAGGGGGGGGGGGGTAAATGATGGAGGAAGTGGGGGGATATGGACCAAAGACCTTGGCACCCATGGGCGTAGTTTTACTCACGTTCCCTTTCACTCTCCCTTCACATCCACTTTCACTTTTAGCTCCTTCCTTCATGCTCTCCCTTTGAATTTCTTCCTCGACTGTTTCTGTCTTTGAATATACATGTATAATATATGTATAATGTATATGCAAGTGAGACGGAGGAAATTCAAAAGTCGGGACGAAAATTCCTCAAGAAATTTTCTCAAGTTGGCCAGACCTTTCCCTGTCTGTGAGTGAAATAGAGCTCTCAACTTTGGCTTTGGCTTTGACTTTGAATTTCTGTTTGGTTTGGAATTTGAGTTTGGTGCATGCATATCGCCAACTTGATAAAAGTGCCGGACCTAGTTTTCATGGTTATGAATCATGTATAAAGTATATAGTATGTACATGGTACATGCATGGGTGCATACATTAAAATTTATATTCATATTGTTTGCCTTTCATTTTTCCCCGGCCACATTTGACTGTGAAATTAACCCAGGATCGACGATTAAAACGAAAACGATGCATACATACATACATATATACATTGTACTTTGATCTATTGTTAAAGGTCATGCATAATATGATAGTTCACCGTGTGTCTGTCTATCAAGTAAAAAGTTTGAAGAGTGGCGTCGAGACTTGATAAAAATTGGCAAAACTGCAGTCTCAAATTCAACTTGAAAAGCTGTGAAAAAGGAGTCTGAAGAAGAAGAGAAACAAGTAAATTTTGTAGATTGCCATTTTGTGGATGGAATTGGTAACCAAAACCTCAGCGGATTCGATTACGGCCATTCTCCATTCCATTCTATTCTATACTTTTCTACTCTCGTCTTTTCTCCATTCTCCCTTCACCATTGTGCTGGCTACAATGTATGAATGCGCATACATAAGTATATATATAAGACTGCTTTGGTATGGTCGCGGCTCTTGCTCTCCCATTGTGCAGCCTGTTTGACTGTAAAATGGGCTGCAAGTGGCGAGTATTAGAGGCAAAGAAGGAGTTGAAAGTTTCGCTCTTCTCTGTGTAACGGAGACCAAAAGTGGTGGTACATATAGCTATGCACTATGCACACAAAAGCCGAGTTTAGAAAGAAATTTATACATGAACAGTGTATCCGTATTGCTGTTCACATCGGGCTAAAGGAAAAGTAGCACAAACGAAACGACCTGAAAAGTGAAGACGGTTGAAGAATATGTATGCAGATACTTTTTACAAATGTGTAAAGTCTCGAGGAAAATTGTAGAAAACTCGTTACATCACCATTTTACGAGTAATTCCTCGCCTTTTTTATGCACCCAAACTACAGATTTGTATCAACGACTTGTGTTTTCCGCTAGTAGCATTTTTGCTCCCTGATTTTGATTTTTTTGCAAATAGTTTAATTAAAACGAGCCACTTGTTAGCTCTCTTTAGTTTGAGTGCATTTTTGCATCTTTATTACGCAGAATTTAATTACCGTGTTTTAAATATCGCTGTTTTCATTTCTCTGGAAATATTTGGGGTTTTATGTATGCATCATTCTCATGTGTGAGCCACTCGATCTTTATTTTACAAAATGCTGTTTGATTTTTAAAACTTGATATTTTTTACGATCTTTGTACATAGTCAACTTCAATTTAGTCACAAATAAACAGACAGATTAAATTCCAAATTTTTTTCTTGTGGTGCATTTTTTCTGTATACATAGTTAGAAGTAAAAGTTGAGAAAAAGTTGTTAAAAAGAGGAGTGAAAAATAGGAAGGGGTAAAAATCGAGGATGGAATTGGAAAATGAAGATGGAAATGTAAATGTAAATTCAAATGTAAATGTAAACGTTTGGGAAAATGGAGCGTTTCATTGAACATGTTGATTATGACTGGCCCCCGTTTGATACGGCAACTAGCTATTGACTATAGTATACTATAGTATACTTGACAAAGGAAATGAAAAGGGTGGAGTTAGAAAGTG
>JAQIVE010001279.1:0-26120 GCA_034698285.1 Sminthurinus bimaculatus
TTGAGTCCAGAGACCCCCGGGGCATCGTCCATTTTGAGTCCACATGACCCAAAATCCACAAGGATTTTTTGTGGCCCCTCCCACCTTCAGGGATGGAAG
Source organism: Sminthurinus bimaculatus (assembly GCA_034698285.1). NCBI lineage: Eukaryota > Metazoa > Arthropoda > Collembola > Symphypleona > Katiannidae > Sminthurinus > Sminthurinus bimaculatus. Next base: position 100 of record JAQIVE010001279.1, read on the forward strand.
AGGGACTCTTTTAGGAAAATTTGCGCCATATTTCATCAAAATCCCTGCACGGGTTTGGGAATGCGGGTGGAAAACCCGCCTAAAGGCTTAAATTTTATTGATGGAAAAAATGGAAAAAACTTGCTCCGGAGGATCGCTCGCCGTGGGCATGGAAAAAATCATAGGGACCTGCAAATGGGCTTAAAATTTCAAGCAAGAGTGTCTCTTGGAGGCCTCAACGTGGGAGGAGCCAAAAACAATCCTGGTCGATTTTGGGCCCAGAGACCCCCAGGGCATCGTCCATTTTGAGTCCACATGACCCAAAATCCACAAGGATTTTTTGTGGCCCCTCCCATCTTCAGGGATGGAAGAGGGACTCTTCCTTGAAAATTTGGGCCATATTTTATCAAAATCCCTGCACGGGTTTGGAAATGCGGGTGGGAAACTCGCCCAAAGTCGTTTATTTTATTGATGGAAAAAAGGGAAATAATTGCTCCGGAGGATCGCTCGCCATGGGCATGGAAAAAATCGCAGGGACCCGCAAATGGGCTTAAAATTTAAAGGATGAGTGCTTCTTGGCTGCCTGAGCGTGGGAGGAGCCAAAATCAATCCTTGTGCATTGTGAGTCCAGAGACCCCTGGGGCATTGTCCATTTTGAGTCGACCTGACCCAAAATCCGATAGGATCGTTTTTGGCCCCTCCCACCTTCAGGGATGGAAGAGGGACTCTTCCTTGTAAATTTGGGCCATATTTCATCAAAATCCCTGCACCGATTCGGAAATGCGAGCATGTGTGCTAAAATGTTTCAGTTTTATGCTTTTTGGTAAAGATTTGTTTAAAAAAGTAATTTTTACCGTTTCGTGTTTCTGTTTGATGTTCGGCACGATTGTAGCCGTTTGGGTGCATGCACGATAATGTGCGTTAGCAATCCTGAAAGGCCGCAGTTTCTGGAGTAAAATGAGCCGTGGATGAGTATGCTGCGTCCACGTTTGTGGTAACGGCGCTTTTTTGTCGTAATCTCGATTACGGCCTAAAACGGACCTCGATTTTTTGACCTCCCGACCCCTCATTTCTGAACGATGAGCTGGGCGGCCAAAAAAGTTACACCACCACAAACTTCAGTTCATGGGCTATATGATCAAGCCCAAGAACGTCGAAATCGGTCACTCCTTCACCAACTTACGGGCATTTCAAAATTCGTCCTTTTAAAAAGCCCACCCTGTACCAGGATAAGTAAAAATATTTTAAAAAAAAACAGAAATCCTTGGCTTTGGCTCACCAAAAAAATAAAGGATTGTCTAAATTTGATGCTCTTTCGTATTCCGTTGACAAAAGTGAAAAAAGTTGAAAAATGTGGAAGTTATAGCGGTTTACGAGTCCAAAAAGTGAGAAAAAAAACTTTATTTCTTCTTTGGGAATTTTTAAAAAATAGAAATCCTCGACTTTGGTTAACCAAAAAAATGAAGGATACGCAGAATTTGATGCTCTTTCATAATCCGATTTTTAATTTCAAAAAAGTTGGAAAATGTCGAAGAAATGGATGTATTTTGGTCTAAAAGTTGAAAAAAAAAATTTCCGAAATTTTTTAAAAATAGTAATTTTTGACTTGGAGCAAAATAAAAAATAAAGGATAAGCAAAATTGCATTCTCTTTCAGAATCCGTTGAGAAAACTGAAAAAAGTTGAAAATTGTGGAAACTAGAGCGGACTATAGGATCGGAACCTTGATCGCGCTCCCACCCGCAAGGGGTGGGTTAGAAATTTTTTTCAAAAACACATTCTGGCTAAGTTCGACATGGGGAACAAGAATATGAAGTCAAAAAAAATTATCTCGCAAACATTTCCTGAGCACTGGTATGGGTTTGGAGCTTTACGTACACGGTTTTACATTGAGTCAAGTTGTAGAATATACATTTTGACACATCATTATGTCGCTGACAGACCACCAGTTAAATTTTTCAACGGATTTTAATAAAACGACAAAATTTGTACTCAGCGAGGTAGAAATTTTTTAACTTGTATATTGAAAAAATGTTGTCATTCGAAGTGTTGAATATTTCAAGAATAAGAAGGGATGCTTAAATTTTATTTACAGACCCTTCCCACTATTTTGGATGTGTTGACGACGCCGGAATTGCTCAAGTACCGTCTTGTTAGTCGGAGTTGGAACAAGGAGATCACAACACTTGTAAGGAAACGAACAAATTGGCATGTTCCATTCATATTCTACGAGGACCTTTGCAGTCCCACGTTTATTCGCCGCTTAGCTCAAAAAGGCGACAGTTGCTATGGCCCAGCTCGAATATTCGACCGAAAAGAACTCAAATTTCGTGGAGAAAAGAAAACTTTGTCGGAATTCACTAATTTACTCCAATTAACGCCTCATACTCCATTTTTAGTGACCCGATTAGAGTTTGATTCCAGTTGTACTGGATTTCTGGAACTGCCGGAAGTCTTCGATTTTCTACGGACATACGGAGTTTACATCGAGGAACTTCGATTGACTAATTACGATAATTATTACCTGGGTCAAATGGGGTGGAATTCCAACTGCATCCTGAAATACACTCCAAACCTAAAAACTCTCAGTGTTCGCGTGGCTCCCGGCAGTACCTTCCCTTTCTCAGAGGCAGCAATCGCAAGAAGGGTCAACTACCCGAATGACAATAAGCCTAACGAGAATGAGTATAGTGGCCCAGTTTTACAGCATTTAAAATTTATAGAGGTCGTTGGGATGTGGACTACGCGCGAGTTGCATGCTTCGGATCTAAAATTGATTAATTTATTGACTATCGCCCAAACCATCCGCGCCGTGTATTTTCATCACCGAAGTTTTCCCTTGAAAATGACTCCGGCCCTCGTAAGCGGCAACAAAATTCATTTGCTCAAGATCAACAGGATTGAATTAGAACTGTTTCACCTACTTAAAAATAATTTGGAGGATTTAGGTCATCTGGAGCATTTGGTCAGTTCTGGAGATATCGACCTGAACATTCTTGTTCTGAGTACTGACCTTTGCGCACTTCAAAGCTTGTGTGACCCGGGTCAAGGTGACGCACTTGTGGGTCAGCCAAATCCCCAACTAGTTGCGCATTGGGCTCGGATGTTCGATTGCCTTTTGAAATTAATGGAGAAGAACAACAATTCTCTTAAGACCTTGATAATTCAAAACTCGGCCTGCTTTTTTTGGAAAACCCAAAAGACTGTTGGCCACATTCCACAGTTAACAAATGTCTCGTCGTTAACGTTTAGATGGGCCGACTTTTTTTTTGAAACTGTTACTCACACTATATATCCTGTAAGGAAGAGCATAAAGTATGATTATGTTCCACCAACACTTTTTGACAACTTTCCTGCTGTCGTCGCACTGAAAGACTCCGACGATGTTGAAAACCGATCGATTTCCACAATGTTCCCAGCCCTTGAGACACTCAACATTTGCTGGAATTTTGATGCTCATCCAAGCTGGTTTCCATTTTGGGATGAAATATTCCCTACTGTCAAAACTCTGCATTTACAACCTGGTCGTGGTAACAAGAATATTAATTTGGTGACTCCCAAACTTCCAGCTATGTTTCCAGCCCTCAGGTCCTTGTCAATAAAGGTTACTGTACCGGGCTTTCCGCGCAATTTTAAGGAGCTCCTAAAATTAAAGTCGTTGGAAAAACTCAGTCTTGTAATCATATCAAATACGGACAAAGATCGGAAAAAACAACGAAATGAACTTGTAACTCTGGCCACTCTTTTGGGGCTCAAAATGAAGACTTTGGAAGCAACTTATCCAACCTGGAAAATCGGGAGAAAGGTCAAAATGCCAAGCAATTTTAACAACCGTCCATCCGTTTTCGACTTTTCAGGTAAAATATATAGTATATTGTCTAAAAAATAATTGAAGCACGATCACAAATTATATTTATGCAAAATATGTACGAAAACATTCAAAGGCTATAATAGTTACCCTTTTTTTCTTTTTTAATCCATGAAATTTTTGTTCAGGCTTGAAGGAGCTTTGCTTGGAACTACGATTCTTTGAAAAAAGAGCGCGTAAGTTCTTTGGAAGAGTTGTTGCTCAACTTGCTGCCCAAAAAACGGCGACCTTTCAAGTGTATTTTGCCTTTAATAGAGAATATGGGGATTTTTCGCCTAAAAATGGTTTGTTTTTCAACCAAAGTTTAAGAAAAAATTTTCAACACCGAGTAAAAACTATCTTTTGTCAACATAAACACATTATTGCTTAATTTACTACCTTACAGAAATGATTTATTAATGTTGTTTTCCAGGGGATTTACAAGAGTTTTTCCAGACACTTTCCAAATCCTTCCCGAACGCTCACACCGTTGACAATTCGCAGAGATGTTTTTGCTATTCGTAACCGAGAAAATGAGGAAACCCAAAGCTCACTATGGGAACTTGTATTTTATTGGATACAATTGAGAAAGCACCAAAAAACTGTGAAACACAAAAGTATGACAAACGAAACATTGTTTAATGTGTGTGTACACACATTTTTACCGCATGCAGGTGTTTTAATGTTTTTTTAAGACGGCAGGGGAAAATTGTCGATTTATTAAATTCTTGTTATTCATTTATTTCCCTTTATCAATCGTCTCACTTTTCACGCCAAATCTTTCAAAAACTCCGTAAAACAGGCAAATTAAAGTAATTATAAATTTTAGTTTACAATACTCATTTTATGCTATATCCTATATCGTAGTTATCAATACAATAAAAACATTATAATACATGTAAATGTACGATTAAAATTAGACGGCTTTAATCATTTTCATTAGAGCATTAGTTAGCATAATTACAATTTATTGAGAATTGAGATCATAAGTAGTAATTTCAATTTGAAGGGATGTAGTCGAGGTACACTTTTAGGATTGACTGTATTTATTTATGTAGTCGGTTTAGATTCGATTCCAAGTGAAAGCTAGTACATTTCATAAATACATGCGGTAGATACAGGATTATGGATACCGTGAAATTTTTTTCAAGCAGTTGAATTTAAATCTTCCGTAGAATAAGACGCTCTATCTTAATTTTTTAGGACGCTTCCTAACTGGCTAAAAACGTGCACACTGGATAGGTCACTTACTTAAATATCATGTGAAATTTATCAATGTTCCTCGTCGGTAATGCTCCAGTAATTTTTATAGCAGAAATATTCAAGATCAAAGCCACTTAAAAATAGTAGCGAACAGTACACAGCTAGCAGTTAATGTGTATATATAACAATATTCAAATTCATGGTCAAAAGAACTTGCAAAATCAGTACATATCATGTGCATTATTTTAGGCATAATGTATGTATGGACCCTGACAAGAAATGTTCTATCTATCTCTATCGAAGTATAGTACAAAAAAGCAGCCTCCACAACTCGAATCTAAATCTATTGTACACATATAATATTTTCACCCATAAATTATCACAAGCAGCACTCACTGATGAAATATTAACAATTTATAAATGCTAGTCCAAAATGGTAGCTATCCCGAGTTCTCCGGAATTAAGAACGAGATTAATATTATTTTAACATTTTTGGTCACTGCGAATATTATGTACCTCATGCGCTGTTAACTTTGCATATTTTATAATCGAAACGGAATGTCTTTTGTGTAGACGAGATACGTGGCAAAGACACAAAAATTTCGGGTAAAATCGTATTATGTGAATTTTCACGCTGTTAAATTAAGCTATACATTATACAATACACATACTTTCAAGCATAAAACTGTTACCCTAAAACTAAACTACCTAACTGTAAATGTTAAATGTTATTGTATGTAGTAAATGGAAGAGTAAATCATATTATTATGACCCTATAAAATAGTTAACAGTATGTATACATGGAATTATTTTTGGTTGTGACTTTGGGACTTTTGATTGTAAATTTTTAAAGATACGGAGTGGAATAAATAAAAAATCTTGTTAGCACGAATGAAGAAGTTTCCCACCCATCACATTTTGGGGATGTAGACGCTGGATGTCATGTTGTTACTGGGGGTCACTCCGTTCCCCTTGAGGTCCTTCATAATAGCGGTCATGTTACCTCCACCGTCCTTCCTCTAAAAGGGAAATTAAAAAGGTCATTATAGAATAAATGGTTTTTTAAATAATGAAAGAAATGAGATGTTTTTTACTTGCCTCCTTGTCGATCTTGTCAAATTGTGAGAAGATCTGTCGGTACTGAATATTTTTGGGCGAGACGTCCTCCTCCAGGGGTAAGTATTGACGGACGAGCTTTGGATGAGTGTGGTATAAGGCTACAATAATCCGCTCCGCCACCCGCCGCACACTGTCCGACGGCTGATTCAGCGCCGAGACGCTGAACTCCACGTAATCTCGAGGCGTCATTCCGCTGTTCTTATCCGCGGACAGTCCATACTTATTGAGAAGCTCTTCGACCATCTCCGATTTACTCTGAGCCAGCCGGGGGTGAACGGGAATGTCGAAGGGCTTTGTTAAATTCACCGAAATTCTGCAATTGTATGTAGGCAAATAAAAAGTTAAAATACAATTCAGCAATACATACATTCATACATATATCTGTATTTTAAATTTTAATGACAAAATAAGCATACTTACACGTGTAAGTGTCGAATGTGTGGAGAACTCTGAAGTCGTAGAATACATTCGATTGCCACTTTGTTCTTGCCCAAGGCAATGTCTCCAGATTTCGATAAAAGCTCGGGTAAAATCCTTTCCAGTCCTTGACTCAGCTCAGATGCAGCCAATCTAAAATTTTGCAATATTAGCAACAGAAGATTTATAAAATATGGCGTGTTTTTCGTCACTACTTTTGTCACTACTTAAGTAAAACTGTACCTATGCTTCTTGGTAAAATCATCCATAAGCACGATTAAGGTTTGAATAGTTAGGTTGAAGACACTGAATATAGTATCCTTGATAGTCCGTTGAAGCAACAAGCTGGCTGCTCGAAATATCTTTGATGGTGGATCAGACTCTGTATATTTCAGGAAAAATGAACATTTTAATTGCGATTTAACTATCCAGTTTTGATTTGCCAATTTTTCAACAATTGTTACCGTATACGAATAAATTTAGGCAAAAAGAACCAGCACTTACTTGTTTTGTCCCCTCGTCTGTAGTCATTCAAGTGCTTCTGAAGCTGCTTCAAGCCATCCTCTTTCACAGCAAAGTTTTTGGAAAATATTTTCTCGACCTGCAGTCAAAATTCAAAATTCATACAATCGCTTGTGTCCACCAAAATCTCCTTAATAATTGTTTGGCCAATTACTCAAAAGTTTGTTTATTACCAGTCCTTCTCCGAAGACTTGAATGGGCAGAGCAGCGTACCGCCTGGCTCTCTCACTCATATTGGAAGGTTTAGGAACGGCGGGAGGAGGCGGCTTTTCTTCTCTTTCCCTGGGTGGCTCCCTTTCTCTCTCAACCGTCACAGGCCGCCTTTTTCTGTTAAAATTCGACAAAGTTTTAAATATTAGGAATAAAAAAAACATTCAGAAAATGGGGTAGAATCAAAGGGTACATTACTTGACAAAAACGGGAGGAAACTTGACAGGTTCATCGTTGCTGTAATATCCCGACTCTTTCTTCTCATTATCAGGGGTAGTTAATCTCGATGAAAACCGGTCACTCGTTGTACTCTCTACAATAAATGCAATAAAGTTAACATTTGGAACAAATTTTACATTGCATAACTGTGTAAATAGTATATTTTTGCGTGTTCTTGAGGACTGACCTGGTGTGGAAGCTGCTGAAATTGGAATTTGCGACGGGATTGACAGCTCTGTCACGGACCTCACCATTCCTGGCCCAAATACTTTACCCGGCTCGTCGTTGTCACACAGCCGCTAAAAAAATTTGAAGGTAAAAATTAAAACGTCAATTTTACTAGTAATTAATTTTCGGGAGATTCGGTTAAATTCACTATTTTTAGTGAGGCGATTTATAATTGACCGTGCTTATTATATTTATAACGTATAATCGGTAAGAAAATGGCTGTGGTATAAAAACGTTAGTTTTCTTTCATTCTGTTTGAATTTACAAAGTAATTTATTCGATTGACTTTGGATTGATTTGTTGGTTAATAGAATCGTCTTTCCATTTATTCTAGGGTAAGAAAGACAAAGAGCAAAGCAAAATGATAGAATGAGAGGAAAAGAGGCAAAACCAAAGAAATAGGGAATTGAACATTGAACGACTATAGTCAATGACCAGGGACGCAAATTAAGATAAAATGGAGGAATCTTTAGCAATCTGTATCAACTGTATGTAGATACTGATATGTATTCAACTTACCCCATTAGGTTCGAGAAGCTCCTTGACTCTTAGTGATTTGTACAGATTTTCTCTGTACGCGTCCATCTGTGCCTTCTTCTCCTTGGCTCTCTGGAAATCCTCCCGATTAGCCGCAATTTGTTTCTCCAACTGATATTTTGCCAGCATTTCTCCGGCCTTTCGTAGCTGCTCCATGCTCGACTTTAACTTGCTCGCATAGTCAAACCTCTCGTCTGAAAGTTTTAGAAAAATTCGCAAAGGTAAAATTAAAGTTTGAACAAAAATCAAGAGCATTTGTCTGTTGCTTTTAGTACTCGCGGCACCATTTTCCTCCGAATGATGATGCATCAGCAATTTTTAATGCATAAAAGTCCAGTACATACTTTATTATACGTATTTTATGTTGTATCACAATTTTCAGGGTGAGTAAGTCGCCGGATTGGAAAACTAGTTAAACTTTTGCTGACAGTGCAAAAAGTCGACCCAGCTCAAGTGGAGGGAAGAGAGGAAAGACAAGGAAGGACAAAGAGGGAGTAAACTATGTGTATGTATACGTATACTCGATGGTGCTTCAGTGTTTTATATATAAAATAGGAGGAAATCCATCATCTCAGTGTGGATTGTAGATGTCAATTTGACCAAATTGGAAAACTGAGTAAGCATCAAAACTACTTTACAGTAGAACTATAACCATGGCCATAAGCAAGCAGGAAATAAGACAAAGGAGAGACAAAAAGAGGAGTAGAGTTGATTGGAGTGAGCAGGTAATATATCACCGTAATATCATTACGTATGTGTGTTTGTCCCCCGAAAGGCCCGACTTTTACTTTTCCTTTACCTCCGCTTTGACTCTAACGACCGCCGATGACATTATTTATGACGATATGTATCACATATACCATCTCATAAGCAAACGTGGGGACACTATGTGCCAAATGTTAAAAAGTCAATGAAGAGAAAGATAAACGAGGGTCTAGCCGATATTTTTCGTGGAAAGTTAGTGAAAATAAAAATCATCACTTACCAAGAACAGCTTCCTGCTTCTTCTGGTCCATTTTGCGGATGAGTTGCTGTACCTCCGTGTCCACGTACATGGTGAAAGAGAGGTCGTCAAAGGGAGAAAACAAAGTCTTGTCCCTCTCACTTTGGCTCGTCTCCTCAAAGGTAATCAGAGTGGTGGACTTTGTCATCTCATCGTCCTCCAGCTTCTCCCCCAAAAGATTGATGGCGACTAGAGCAACCTTTCCAACAAATAAATCAAATTATGATCATCATCCACTCACGCATTTCATTTCATTTCAACTTCAATTTTTACTCCAGTTTCTGTCCATAATAAAAAGTAACTATACTAATGGCCTTCATCATTCATATACTTTCATAAATGGACTAGCTGTGTATTTACTTTCTTCTTCTGATTTTTATTTTTCTGGGTTATGTTTTCCTTTCACCTGTGCGAATGATTTTTATCTCGGGCATTTAGATCAGAGATTAAAAGAAAAGCAACAACGAACGAAAAAAAAAATCAGGGAAACAGGACAGTGGGTTTATTATTTTGGACTTTTTACAGCTTCTATACGCATTCTTAAGATAAAATTTTACAAAACATAATAATAAACAGTATCAGATACAGAAATCAACCTTGGCCTGTGTAAAGTGTTAAGTCAATGGTCGTTGCTCTTTTTTTGTTTCATAATTACTGTACAATACAAAATCAGCTCCTGATTTTTCGTTGTCTATCCTAAATCAACCATAATCTAAAAAACGTGAATAGTCAAGTATTACTTGATGATGCCGATTGTATTTGTTTAGGTAGTTGGGATGAAGGATCAACTTGACCAAGGCTCCATTGCACTCCACACTGATGGACTTGAGCTCCCTGGCCTTGAAGCCCGTGCTTTGGTTGGTGGACATGGTGACATGACCCAGGAGGATAAAATGGACCTTCTCCAAGTCCACCTTTGGAGGCATGCTCGACTCATTCTCTCGGTTCTCCTTGTTGTCCTGCAGGTACTCGCCGATGTACAACTCGATTTTTTCCGCTGTTGTATTACAATTATGAAAATAAACACAGAAATATGAAAATCCAATTATTTTTCTTCAATCCTTACACCTTAGTTTTAACTACAACTGTATGAACACAATAAGTAATATGCTTTGGAGGAGCCCAGGTGTTAATTGTGTACGTATAAGCCAATTAGGCAAATTGTCTACTGTCGACGTATGTATGTGTGTATAATGTATAAAAGTAATAAGAAAACGATTCATAATTAAGTTGGCGAGCTAAATTTTATAAATTGGCCCTTACGAATGAGATACTGATGACCGAGTATTTGTATGTGTCCCAGTCGGGCTCTGCTCTCGAGCTGAAGGATGAGTTCATGTGGACAGGTAACGGGTGCAGGAGATTTAGCACTTTTCCAGCCGTTGATCGTCGGCCCATGTCGCTCCAACTCGATACTTGGAAAACCAGGCTCTTCACCTTAATTCACCCCATTCAATTAAAATTACATTAAAATAGAATTGAGCCAGAATAACATGCAGTTAAATATTTGTTTAAGGCCTTACATAATATTTTTTGTTAAACTTACTCGTAGTAGAAATAACACGGAACGGAATTCTCTCCAACATTAATATGAGAGTTGAGTTCCAAATCTATTCATTAATCTGTAATATAATATGGGGAGAGAAGAACACAACGACGAAGAGGAAGGAAGAAGATGCAAATCTTTTTAAAAATACTTAGAAATACTTTTCACTTTACGCTTCAGGTCACAGGTCACATATTTTTCATTAACGAGTAAAATAACTGTAATTGAGTTAGTTTATTTTAAGCTTTCGTACACACACACTCTCGACTGTATTTAGAACAATAGATTCGTTGTTTCAAATAATATAATTGCAGTACGTAGAATGAGAGCTGAAGGTGTTCCTCCGAGTTTGCAATTCACGTACAAATTTTTCTCCTAATTAAATTAGTCATGACTAAGTTGCAACTGCAGCGTACGTAGACAAGGATTGACTGTATGTATCATGGAAGCAACAAGAGTTATTTTTGGAAAAATGAACAAACTCTTTTAACATTTGTAGAGAGATTAAGTTAATAAAGCTTGTGTATAGCACCAATCTACGAAAGAAAACTTTGTAGATAATTTATTTCTATATACTTACATATATTGTTTTGTATGTAGCACAACTATAGAACTATATTATTTACTGTGAAAAGTTGGAAGTTGATTGTTGGCTTGAGTGTATGTAGGAATTTATTTTAATTTCACGTGAAATCCCGAAATCCCCGTCAAGCTCTTTTTCTCCACAAAACAAATTGCACTTCTTTTCCAATGAGGAAACCGACTCGGTTACAAGTCCATGTCGAGCTTCATTACTGCATTTTAAAGTGGGAATAGTGGACCAAGAAGAAGAAGAAGATAAAAGGTTTGGTTCAGCTCCGACCTTTCTCCATGGCCGTATACGAATATTACCAACCTTATATATATGTGTATCTCACTGATGTACTTGTGTCTATTCGTACTTAGATGATCCTCTATTTGTATTTGTATCTGCAGGTATTTATGTACATATATCTTGTTTCCTTGACTTTGACTTTGGCTTTAGCTCGGGTTTTGGATTTGACTTTGACTTTCCGCGTATACGTACATACATGGAAAAAGAGAGGATGAAATGTATTGCACCTTTCCGGGACGTCTAAACTGGAAACTTACAAGTTTTGCCGCAAGAAACAAACAGCTCAGAGGGGAACAAATTCTCACCTTGAGACTTCTCGTTCACACGAGTTGACAAGGAGTGCGGAGAGCGGAGAAAGCACCGTTTAACTTTCACATTGAGAAAAAACAATATACAAAAATAGAAAATTTATTTCCCCTTGGTTTTGATTTGTCCTCACGCTTGACTCAAAATTTCCTCCTTCCACCGATACATAAAAAGCACTTTTGTTCCTTTATTTGCCTGCTCCAGCTGATCGTGAGTCAGAGGTCCGGAGTGGGAAAAACTTTTCCATTATAATTTCCACGAGCTCAATAGTCAATGTATTCATTTGTATTGTGCACAGTTGAATAAGTAATTGCCAGTTTGGCTGTATAATTGAAAAGTTGGGTTCTTGTCGTGTCGTATCGTGTGGCTGTGAAGGGATTCGAATGGGCAATGAAGAAAAGGAGGAATTTCAAATTGGGATTTAAATAGGGGTATGCCAAGGATCGGCTATGGACGATGTATATAATATGTATATCCTCGATTGCTACAGCTATGCCCATCCAGTACAGTCGTAAACATGTTTTTTATAAAATATATTCAGCTCATGCTGGTGTTGAAGTTGAAGCTGATGCTGTTGATGTTGATGCATTTGCCGAGTTGTGGAAATATTTTGCATGCTATATGTGAGTATGTAAGAACATTGGCCCGAGTGCTTTCACTCCACACATAATATATATTCGATGCTAACTGTATATTGTATATCTGAATCTGCATGCGAATTCAAAGGAGAGAGTGAAAGAAAGCGAGAGAAAGATACAGATTACAAATTTCTGCCGGGTACCCCAGTACCGATCGATAATGGAGGAGCTTCAAGTGTTTGAGCCCGAATTCGGATAGATGCACTCAGTTTGTCCATTGGAAAACGGCTGCCACTGCTACAGTTGTACTGTATCCCCTTATAACTCTCCTTCACATACATATTGTGTGTACTATTTATGCCTTTATATATAGTCAAGTATAAATGAAACTTACATCTATATTATATTCCCATGTCTCATGCGGATTTTTAAGACCCGTACTTTATATCGTTTCATTTGTGATTGATATGATTGCATTTAACATGTAACATGTAACATGTATATAATGTATAATAGTGTATGGTCAATGCTGCGTTGTTTTTTTCTGTAGGTCATTAGTACAGGTGTTGTAACGGAGAGTCAGCCTCTATTTTGTTTCTAGTAAATTTTCAAGGCTGCTCTTTGTTTGTGTTATCCATTACTTGTATGGCATGGCATGTTGCATGTTTCACGTTGCTCTGTTTGTGGATGTCTTTAAAAGTTGTAGACAAATGCATATCGTGGGCCTATATACAAACCATATGGTCAGTTTATAAATTTTGAAGTTATAGCATAAGTATGCATAAATTTTTATCAAGGGAGAACGTGACTAACGTAGGGCAATAAGCATTTATACATCTGTGCGGTGAAATATGTACTTTTTTATGCAGAGTGACTTACACCCTGTCAATTGTCAAAGTGCATTTTTTGCTTTGATATACATACTGCTAATGAGACAGATTCAGTCTGACAACTTTGATTTTGATTTCCCGTTGGTTTTCCAGAAACTTGAACAGAGTTAAAATCTAATAACACTATCCGAGTTTTTTTAATTGAAAAAAAATCAATGCAATTCAATTCAATTCAAAAAGACACAGGACCGCAAAAGACTAGACTGAAAGTTTAGAAAAGTCGGTCACATGGTCACATTCTAATGTATGTAGAATATGAAATATGATGCATATCCTAGATCTGTGTAAATCTACAGTATACAATAAACCCAATTAAATATGTCACTATTTTACTGTTACATTTCAGACAAGGTCGTGAAATAATTTTGCATTTATGTATGTATTTGACAGGTGGGGATCGAGCAGATATAAATTATGCGGAGTGCAAACTGTAAAAACTTGACGTACGACGTACCTTTGCACATGCATAACTTTTGAAATCATACATACATGAATATGTAGTAAGTTGATGTTTAAATTCAGAATTTGAGGTCAAATCGTTTTATAACAAATGTATTGTGTAATCATGTTGTGGTTTACCTTTGATACAGATATCATGACCTTTGTGGTTAAAATGTCTAGAACCTATCAAATTTTCATCATACTTTTATGAGGGTCTGTTTTACTTTATTCGTATCGTAACAGGTTATTCAACATTCAATGAATTGTACATGTGTGTTTGACAGGAACGAACCGCACAATTCTATTTTACACACAAAACTATGGATTGGATTTGCATCATGTGTTAAAAAGTTTTGTGCGATTTTAAAATCCATGTAGACTCTAATGCATCATATAGGTATTGATTATTAATATCGGTAAGCACGATAAACGTCATCCCTTGATGCAAAGATTTTTTCCTCTCCAAGTTTCTCCAGTTTTCCAAGTTATACTTGTTCCAACGTACTGTCTAACTTCATAAAAGTAAATACATACATGAGCACTGCTTTGACCTACATTGAAACTCAAAAGTATAGAACCACGTGCAAATGCGTACTTTTACTTGGTACTTGATACCTAAATAATCAACACTCAGTGAAAATTACAATAACACCAATAACAGTGAACGTCAAGTCAACTTGTGTTTATTAAACAAAAAAGTAATTTTGTATTGTATATATAATTTGACTCCTTGTGATTTTGAGATTTCTGTCATCATACACTGATACACATAGAATTAATACGGAGTTTACATAGAAGGACTCTTTGGGGAAATTTATTAAGTTAAAGTTCATTTTCATTTGGTTTACTGTCGTCACTTGAAGTGTTTTAGCTCTCGCTTCTTCTTCTATCTTTTCTCCAGATGGTCTAAATACTTTGCCCAAGGAAATTCATCACTCTGTCTTGTATACATCGTTTCTTTCTTTGACATTCTACATGCAACAACAACCCTGCTCTACTCCATTCCGCCTCACGACAACGTGAGATCAAATTAACTCTTGAGACTAAACTTCTCAGCGTTTTATATTATATAATTTAAGTGCAATTTCTGGTAGGCGAAATGTCCTCTGTATAATAAAAATGAGTGTTATAAGACTCAAACAGTGACACGATGGAAGGGTTTGAAAACTGATTCGAAAATTTGTCTCAAACTATACACTATACACCTGGAATACAAAAATGTGTACAAGTGTAGTTTCTAGAATGGGTTTGACTTTTGACCTTACAATATTACGAGATGATTGTGGTTGTATGTAGTCTGACTTATTTATTCGATTTGTGAGTAAGTATGAAATTTCATCCTGTAGTTCCTACATAATTTTTTGGTGACATTGCCTACTTGAAAATATAGGTTAATGCGCGTGTAATGTGTAATAAGGTACCTTTTCCCTATTTATAATAATGATGATGTGACGGGTTGTTGTAAATTTTAATTAATGTTATATGATTACAGCAGTTGACGACTCTACATATACTTATATGATACCATTCTATATATTATAGCTACAGTTCATACGTATTTGTGAAAAGGTCTTTGGTTGGGGAAAGCTCTTGTTTTATTCACGTCCATTGAAATATTAACTTTGGTACCTATGTATAATGTATACACTTGAGTTTGAATGTTCCCTTTCAAACATGATAGTCATATGTATGTAACTGACTGCTGAAGAGATTACGGCAAAAGTTTTATGGAGTGAGATCTGGAGAAAATGTATACTGTCAAATATTGTGCTGCATGAAAATTGGAAGCATTATTGCTTTTACACTGTGAGTGAGAGTTGAGTTGAGATGAGATGTCTTGGGTAGAAAGCCTAACTTGTCTCTCATTAATTTTCAACTTTTTGCATGCATGTATAATTGACGGAGAGTGAGGGAGAGACTTAAATTGTGGCTAGATTAGTGATTTGCGCATAACCCTACCGTCCCTCTCTAAAATAAGACAATCTTGACATTATAGTCATGATCATGACTACTACATAACATACATAAATAAGAAATAAGTAACGTGTAACGTGTATTAGGTTGTTGCCCTAATACACGAAATTTTCTTACACCTAAATAAGTATGTTGTTGGAAAAATATTTAAATACCTATGATGAACGTATGGATATCTACTCTCTACCCCTATCTATTTTGAAGCTTATTTTTGTTCCAATCATAAAAGTTAAAATTTCAAGCTGTATCATATTCTTTTGTTCCCGATAAGTAAATGAGGAGGAGAAGGGCAAACTGCCTTCTGCCTACATGCTAGCCTATACGTACATGTCATTCTATCATATATAAATATCTATCATCCAAGCATAATATGCATGTATAATTTACATGTATATTTATAAACATTGGGCGTTTTTCCAAAGGTAAAGTTGTCTATAGTCTATACATAGATATCAGATAATATTATGCATAATAATTATAAACAGCCTGAATCGTATTTTTCTTCCGCTTCTGTTTTTACTTACCAATTGCAGACTGTTAATGACATGTAGATATATTCACAGTTTATAATATTATGGTTAACTGCAAGGGTGTTCTGGACCTGCTGAGCTCGATTTGTAAGTATGAAATATGTGAATGCGTTACATGCATACTTCAATGCATACATACTTGAATAGGCCCTTAGGATCGGCAGTGATTCCTAGAAATTGAGAACAGAAAATAGAAATAGGTGGAGAATAACTAGTTGAGTGTTGAGTGGCCCAGTTCCTCCACAAAATTGTGTAAAATTATTCATTTCCCTAATTTTTACTTTTTGTGTCCGTGTGTTTGATCCTAGTGTCTCTGTGTCTTTACTCTTCTTCCACTTGAGTTGATAATTTTTAGGAGGAGATTAATTATCAATATTTTTATTAATTTAACTCAATCCTTTAATTCATCAGACAAAAGGGAATGGAAGACTACTCTAAAGAACTACTCAGAGAGGAGATTCAAACATTATCAAAGAGAGTCGAGGCTTTAATAGAATGGGTGGAAAAATATGGTGAGTTTTTCAAGCATAAAATAATTTAATATTTTATACAAATTTATTTACAAACCCTTTGAAAAAAAACTGAGGAAAGTTCATGAGATTATCATGAGGTTTGATGAGGTTTTTTGACGCGTATATGGTCGAAAAACGCATCAGAACATCATGAGAATTTCATGTTATTTTCATGCGTCCGACGTTTCAAATTGACAAAAAACAATCGGACGCATGAAAAAAGCATGAAAAAATCACCATGTGAACATCAACTTATTTTTTTATATCAATCAACTATGACCTCATGTTATTTTGGTGTTTTGTCATGAAAAACTCATGATAATCTCATGAACTTTGATGCGTTTTTCGACCAGGTCCGCACCAAAACCTCATGATGAAACATGAAACTTCCTAAGTTTTTTTTCTAAGGGTACTCGTGTATTTTAGAAAGTAAAAAGCTTAGATAGATGCATGCAGACCTTTTTTACAACGTAATAATTGAAAATAGATAGAATTGAATCCGATTTTTCATGTTTAAAAATTAAAAATGATGAATGACAACTGACAACACATAAAAAAATGTTAATTTACTTACATTATTACTTGACCTCTCCCTCTTGTCCTTAACGGCCGGCTGACGGGTATCCATAATATGCTTTTAACTTTTAATTCAAGTTCAAGCTTAAGTCTACTTAGGTAGTTAAGTATAATTAAAAAAAAGAAGAAAACTTTAAACAGCTCACAGTTGAGTAAATTAAAGAATATCGGTCTAATAGAAAAAGTTGCGTTCAAATTCAAATGTAAGAGAACTTTACAATTTCTCCTAATAAACTGAGGATGGTAATTGATAATTTACAATAATTACTTACAAATAGATGATAATTAATTGAAACGTCCAATCGAATTTAATTTCAAGTTTGAAACGGAAACCGAGTTCGATAAAAAAAAATCAAAAATCCACAATTTTCTCGACTTCAGACGATGCAAAATGCAAAATCTGCCAATCTGTATTCAATCTTTCCCTTCACTATCAAGGACGTCTAATGTTTCTCGATTGTGAGAGCTTGTTTAGCAACAGCAGTTAAAAAATAAAATCAACAATAAACAGAGTATGTACTCTCAGATATGTATCAGCACTTACGTAGGTGCATGTAATAATAATATATTATTTTTTCAACTCGTTAAATTCTACCCCTTCTCCCTTATGTAATTGTTAAATAAGTAAAAATTAAAAATAAGTTACCACCCCTTCTTGTTCGTCATCCCCTTACATAAAACATAAAAGTAAGACAATCACTTCTTTTTGAGAAGTTTTACTTGTATTTTACCTTTCGTCGAGTTAACAGTTAACATCTCTCTTCTCTCTTCTAAAAGTCAAAACCTTTTTCTTTATTTTACTGTCTCGTGATTTTGTATTTATTTATGTAATAACAATATTAACTTGAGACCTTTTCCGGTGGTTCATCATTAGTCCATCACAAAAAGGATAATAACAATTGCAACTAAGATTTTCGGGATATGTAAACACGGATAATTTAGTTGAAAACTAGATTCATCAATCTCAGAGGCTCAACCAAAGGATCCAGATTCAAAGGTAAACAATGTTAATTTATTAATACTTATACTTACTAATACTTATTAAGTAAATCATTGTGGTATCATTGTAGTTGTAAGTAAGTAAAAGTATTCTATTAATAATTAAAGTAAGTACTTGTTCTTTCAATTAGGTACACAAGTCTTTTTTTAATCGGAGATCAGCTACAAAATTATATCATACTTAATCAAAATTCTTCATGACGGTGTTGACTTTGAATCAGGTTTGAGTTCAGATTTCGGATTCTAAAATCTCCTTGTAATTTATGAAAACTGATTCTTGATTCTTGATGTTTGTTCATACCAAGAAGATACAGAAGATTTTTAACCTGAAATCTGAATTCAGAGCTGAAGTTTTTCAAAAACAAAGATCTGCAGCAAAAGTTGTTTACAAAATTTGATATCATGAACCATCATGAACTTTTTTTAGATTCTTCTAGTTACTTATATCTTATTTTAAAAATTACGACTTTTTTTCAGCTTTATCTCACATTCATGTCATACTTACTTTTTACTTCTCTGTAGATGTATTTCATTATTTATTATTTTCAATTTAAACATTTTTTCTCTTTTTGATGATGCACATCTTCAAAATTTAAGTTTTTTCTCAATAATATTTTTAAAAGATGAAATGAAGATGAAATAATATGTACATACTTCTGAATCATTTTTAATTTCAGGAGATGCAGTGTGTCATTTGTCAAGAGAAGGCGGAGAAGAAATGCTCAGCCTGCAAATCGGTTGCCTATTGTTGTACCGATCATCAAAAATCGGACTGGAAGGATCACAAAAAAGTATGTCAAGGCTTCACAATCCAGAAAACTGCTGACCAGGGAATGGTCTGGGTAGCAACAAGAGATCTGAATGCTGGTGACCTTTTGCTGGATGAAGGCCCTATCATTCAAGCTCCTTTTTGGGATTTTGTTCGCATCAAAGGCTGCAAAAGCAAAAAGTGCGTGACTTGTGGATCAAGATGCTCTAAAAAAAGTAAGAGGACTTGCTCTACTTGTTCTTGGCCTGTCTGCAGTGATCAGTGTGAAAAGGTAATAGTATTAGCTGATAGCTAACAAATTAATGATATAATAAAATTAACTACGTACTTACTTTTATTCTAAAATCATACTGTCAAATTTCTATTATAAAAATTACTGTTATAATGTATATTATTAAAGTAAATGCGGGACATTTTTCTAAGATACATCATATTATTTTAAAATACTTAATTAAAGCTATTTCTTTATATTTTATTTTTTATTTTATCCGTTTCCAGGATACCCTTCACACGGACAATGAATGCAAGGAATTTTCTTCCCGCAAACTAAAATACCCGCTACCCTCACGATGGCCGGTGGGTCTGCTCGTTTTTTGCATCCGAGCTAATTCGCTGAAAGTTCGGGATCCCAAGAAATTTAAGCAGCTGATGAGTCTCCAGGACTTTTATGATCTTCCCGGTCCAAATCAAGAGTTGCACAAGCTGGACCTTCCTAAAGGAATGTATGAACTGTTGAGTAGATCCAGTTGGTTGAGTCGTGAAGAGCTCCGAAAACTCCTCCGGATTACAAAAGTCAATGGGTTTGATAGTGATGCCCGGTTTGGCGAGGGGTACCTAATAATTTACTTTAATATAATAAATAGTTTATATTTTTTTTAATTCATGTTTCAAAATTCTTCATTGTCAATTTAATCTTTTATTGATCTCGGTTTTACTTTTAATGCATGCTCAAAATATTATTTACTCTAATTTTTCTTACAATTTATGACATTTTTTGTTCAATTTTTTTTAGATCAGAGGATCTGAACGTGGGTATTTTTTTGAAGAACTCCAGGATCAACCACTCTTGTTCCCCAAACTGTATGAGCACCTTTATCCCTGGTATTTTAACCAAAATGCAAATTCGAACCTCCGTCCCCGTAGTCAAAGGACAAGAACTCACCCTCAACTACTTTGAAGGGTTTGGATTTGACTCGACGAATCTCCGTCAACAGCTCGTTCAATCCAACAACCACGGCTTCGTCTGCAAGTGTAAGCGATGTTTGGACCCCACCGAGTTTGGAACCTTTCTATCCGGCATCAAGTGCTTCAATTGTTCCAGCATGTTGAAAGCTGACTCTGATTCGGACGATGTTGGATTCCTCCTTCCTGTTGATCCTTTCAACCAGATCAAGGAATTCCAATGCCATCGTTGTCATGTCAAAGTTCCCGCCAAGACAGTGAGTGACACTGCTCTTCCGGGTATAGTTCGATTTGCTTTTTCCCATATCAAAGAGTGGGGGCATCCCATATCTTTTGACCGGGAGAATTTGGAGACCCTCCTGTTCTATTATGAAAATATTCGAGACTTCAAGGACACTCTTCACCCCAATCATTGGATCATTCAACGGGCTATGAGACTGGTCATTCGGATCCAGGAGGACGACTTGAAGAAAATGACCAAGGAGGAGTTGCAGAAACAAGTTGCCCGATTGGAACATCTTTTTACGGTTGAGGATCAACTTTCCCCCGGCTGGAGCAAAAGTAAATGTAAGAAGATGTCAAATAATAATAATAATAATGTTTTGTCGGTTTTTCTTAAAACTTATTTTGAAATTAAATGTTGTTAAATATTGTACTTTAATTATTTTTTATATATTTTATTACTTGTTTTGATCTTTTCGAAAGTTCTTTGTTGGGTTTCTCCCAATTAAATCTAGTTTTGGTTTTGTTTTTGTTTAACCTTGTTTTCATTTTTTTAATTCAGATAATTACTCGGTATTGCTGACTCAGGCGGCCTTAGTTTTGCTTCCCAAATTCAATTCCGTAATGTCTCGTGAGGAAATCATCAAGTTAACCCGAACTTATTACAAGGCCGAGAAAACAAGACTACAGCTTTCGGGAAGCAACTTGTCTGGTGGATCAGAGGAGAAGAAATTGGAGATGGAAAGTCAGTTGAACCTGTTGGAAACTCTCAAAAAAAAGTTTGAGGAAAGAGTCAGCGAATTATCTGCTTTAAATAATACTAAATAATAATTGTATTGTTGTTGAAAGAAAATGTAATTTATTGTTTTGTTCGATAGTCAATGATTTTCTTCGGAAATATGTTTATGAAAAGCAATTTTATAGAATTTTGAAAAGGAGGAGAAATATTAGATTGAATTGTTCAGTTTACTATTTTGAAAAAAAAGTTTAAATGAAATAAGTAACGACTTTTTCTTTTTTCTTATTTTGTAATATTTTTCTTGTTTGAAAACCTTGTGCAAAAAGCGAGTAGCTTTATTTTAAACTTTTTTACGCTAACATTAATTTTTTGCTGATTTTATTATTATGTGATACATGAATGCCCTTGGAAAAAACTCTCATAAAATTTTGACAACGTTTTGGTTGAAAATTTTACTAATGTTGATCAACTTTTGGTGAGATTGTAATGAAACATTTATGATGAAAATCTCGTCCAAAATTGTGAATCTGGAATCTTGTCAAATGCCATCAAAGTTTCATGATTTGATAGGACTTTTTTTCTAAGGGCTTACATTTCTGATAGATATATTATTATTTAATCTATCTAGTGATTATTTAGATAACCTTTTTACAAAGTTACATATTCTATAGCCGTTATATGATTACTACTTTAAAGAATGTAACCGTAACTCATAACTATTTTATGATTTATGATTTTTATGCTATTACGGTGGAAAGTCGAACATGTTGTAATTTTTTATCAAGTTTTAGGAAAAACGCTGAAAAATTAATCACAGCAAGGTCCATTGATAATTTTTGATAATTGTTTCTTAATAAATCTATTTAAATTTTAGTATTTTAAATTTTTGAAAAAATGATGAAAAATGGTGTGATTTTTGACCAAAATCTCGTCAAATCGACTTTGATAATTATGTATGTTGTATTTTAAATGTTGAATTGAATAAATTGAACCTATTTATTATGTAGATCTCGTCTTTGTGTAATTAATTTAATACTGTACAATGATTATAAGCACGGCTCGGGTTTGAAATAATTCGCCGTATTTAACGTGTATTTAGCGAACAGTTCCAAATAAATAAATAAATGCTTCATTTAGTTTCCGAATTAGATCTAGCTCCTTTATTAGGCTGCAGTAATATTGTGAAATAAAAAAGCACGTTTTTAGAATGAATCAATAAATAGTTTTGTAAACAAATAGAAGAAAGGCGATAGTCTTGAAGAGTGTCTCCCTGGTCTCTAATGTTGCAGATCCTCCACTGTATCGATTTCCTTGGGTTTGTCCTTCCTCATCTTTAAATTTTTCGTTCAATCCTAATTTTTCCAATTCCTTGTCCGTGTTACACTTGTCCTGGTTACACCAACACACCCGCTTTTCCTCCGGATTTCGGAACAAAATTGTGAAGGGCACAATGCTACCGTCGTCACAAATGTTACCTTTGTCTCGTACGAGGGCCCCGAATAAACCCGTACGGTAAACATAGCGGGTACCGCCAGATTTGCCGAAAATCTTGACGCAGATTTCTGCGGTTTCCCCTATTCGACCTCTAGTGTCATAACCAGGGATTTGTGCGGCCATGGATGATGATGATAATGATGACGATGTAGGATCCGCGATATTTGGATCATCATCTCCTCTCGAGTTTATTGAACGACCAGGGGTAAGTTGAGCCTTCGAAGTATCGTCAAGGGTCTTGCACTCATCCGTGTGCTTTGCCGCCACCTTCAATTCTTCGTCATTTGAGTCTATCCAGGTGCATTGATAGCATTGGATACCTGTGTGTTTTGCGGGTAGAACAAATATTCGGGGCTTTTGGATTTTTCGGGGCATTGTTGAATTTCAAAGCGCCATATTTAAAAACAACTTTTAAATGTCGTTTGGTGTGTAGATTGTAGATGCATACAAGTTTGGTGGAACGTTTACCTGAGACGGTGATTTTCTGGCTCAAAAGGAGGCCAAGCACGATGGAAAGAATAGCAGCCAACTTCATGATCGCGATTTTATCCTAATTGATGGATATTTGGTGAATGAGTCGCAGCCGATTGAGCTGTTTTTGAGTTGGATAAGTTTGGACAATATCTAAATATGTATAGCACACTTTCAAGTGCATACGGAGTTTAAATAGCCGGAGAATCGGAGAATTTTTGGACCGCCTAGTAATAATTTGTTGATCATTTGATTATTGTTATAAAGTGTGGCAATCGACTACGTAACCATGTCAACTTTGTTTCGTTTTCTTCCTGGGTCTAAGTATTGTGTATTTTTTTCCTGCGACTTTTTTTCTGCGGTCAATGTTGTTTCCATGTGTCAATCCTTCCCGCCCTTTAATTAAAATGTTGTCAAATGTCATGAAAATTTCATGAGATTTTACAAGGCTGAAAATCCATGATGGGATTTTGATACGATTCGATGGCAATTCATGAAAATCTTATCAAAATGTTTTAAGTTGTTAAGATTTTCAACCAAAATCGTATCAAAATCTCATGAACTTTTTTGAAAAGGTTTTTTTCTAAGGGATGTTATTATAAATTGTAGGTTTCACCCTCGCCATTCCAAAGGGAAACTCTTTCGGGCATTCAATTCCAAGTTTCGGTGTTTTGGTATCGGAGAAATCGGGCCAACTTATCTAAACTCCCTCTAAACCGTAAATGGTATTTTCCCGCATTCCCTGAAGAGTCTGATACACTTATCGAATCATGGAAAACCAGGCTCCAATCGACTCTTAACGCAGGTTGGACCCCTGGGGCAATGACGACGACAAAGGAATCAGGGCTGGTTCCAAAAGTTTCAGGGGTCCTGCCGACCTCTTCGGATCAGTCTTGGGGGGTTCGTTTTCATCGACAAGCCCTTCATTCTCACCCTGATCACTATACTGATTGACCAAACCGCCAATTTGATCATATTGTACAAAGATGAATGACGAGGCCCTTTTTATTACCTATGTATATAGATAGTTCTTGAACCAAATAAGTGACGAACAACTCCAGAAATTGGAGTTGAATTAGGGTCGAAATGTAGCCGAAGGTGAGGCAACAAATATTGACCAAGCCTCTACAGTAATTTTCCTTGGAAACAAAGTCTATGTAGCAATAGGTTGCCTAAATCTGTATTTATACCATAAAGCGGCGTCGAAACTTTCAGATTTTGTTTGCTCCTTAACGGCGGGTTAAAATCATTCTGGCGCCGCTCAAGATTTTTTTGGCTGAATTATTGGTCGTATTTCAAGTAGATTGTAATAATGTAGTTTTGTGTTCTTCTGACTTTAGCATAAGAGACGCATAAATGTGTGCATTTCTTGTTCGTAGCACCTTAAAAACACTAACTACTCGAAAAAGCTCCATCGATGTACAAACAAACGTGCAAAGCACAAAATTTTGAATGAATTAAATTGGAATCGTAGTTTTGAGTTTCTGTAGTAAGTTGCTGTAAGACAAAGATTCAGGTTCAATTAAAAAACGTTGTTGTTGACGTTGCGAGATCACAATCACTTAATTCAAAAGTTTTGCTGAAATCTTCCAACCGTTGAAGACCTAAAAATTGAACGCCTACTTGCTGTGAATACCCTGTCAACTGAAGGTTTTGGTAAGCGGCGTCGAAGCTTTTCAGCTTTCCTGCGCTTGCTGACGATGAGCTGTTGAAAACTAAAACCAGTAGCTATCAAACGTCAAATTCTGACGCCGCTTAGGACTTTCTTGACTGTGTTGGGTGTCCTTCCATGCATCATAATATGCATACGTTTTAATTTTTACAGCGGAAGAATCACCCGCGTTTGAAAATTTTTGATGGCAAGCCTTTCAGCGTCAGCTTGAGAACTTTTACGCTGATAGATTTAACACTACTACATAGTTTCATTCTAAAAGAGCTTTCTTTTTTATACAGAGCAGAATGAAAACTTTCCAGGGCAAAAAGTACCGGCATATCGTGTTATAAATAATTGGTAGTTTTTATCTTTTTCACAACAATGGCATGAATTTACTACCGTTTCGTGACATTTTTCAGCAATACAAAAGAGCCAACAATAACTTTAGACCGCGATTTTGGCGCAAGAAGAAAATAACTGGTTTTCGATCAAAGAAAAAGCATTCCTTATTTAATTTTTTTGTTGTTCGGCGTCAAATACCAAATTATTTTGATTCGTCGAGGCTGTAACCGCAACCTGAAATTGTTGGAAATAGGACGCCGACTGGGAAAATTATCGCTGATGGCCCGAATTTTCATTCGATAGGATTTTGGATTTCTGCTTTGCGGTCTGTTGGTTCTAATTCTATAATTTAATGTGCTGATATTGGTATATTTTGGGAAATTCAAAATAAATGCTGGAATTTCGGTCCCATACCAAAGAAAAGCGGAAATTTTTAAGCGTCAACCACGTGGGATTCTTGAGAAAATTCAAACCAATCCAGGTTTATTGGATTGGTGAACTGTTTAAATTATGGGGTCTGTCAGACGTTAGTTTTCAGGCGATATTCAAAACGAAGCATGAGTTTCGCTTAATTTCATAAGGTAAATTGACCTAAAATATTGTATACACGTAAAATGTATGCTGCGACAAACAAGCGGC
>JAQIVE010001280.1:0-26100 GCA_034698285.1 Sminthurinus bimaculatus
GAAAACCAGTTGAGAGATATATTCATTTAATTTGAGGGATAAATGCATTTAAAAGTTGGTAGATAAAGTCATGCAAAATTTGAGGGAAATTTCATTTATTTGAGGGATGAATTAAATGCATGCCTTTATAATATTGAATTCTCTCCGTATTATATTATAATATAGTACAATACTACATGATATGTTCATTTTTTTCATTGTGACCTACATGACTGTGGAAAGATATTGTGAAGGAAACAAAGAGCTAGAAAAAGTAGTGCATTTGAAACCAAATTTAGCTACTGGTCAGTAGTGCAAGTGACAAGTCAAAAAATGGTTTATTATTTATGTATCAGAAATAACAAAGGGGAAATATTCACACACGTGGCATGAGTCAATATTATGTAGATGTATGACGTATGACAATGAAAAAATACTCAAATGAAGGCGATTTCGATTTAATTTAAAATGTCAAAAGTATAATATATGGTACATTCACAAAGGTCCCTATCTTCATACTGTATTCTATACTGTATACACAGCAACAAAATCAGACAGAATTTAATATACAGACGAATAATCAAACGCGAGGGAAAAAAATATAGATGAGTGAAATTTCCTTGTGTATCTACAAAGACATTTGATTGCCATTGTCACACTATGTATGCACTTACACATGTAGATACATGACCAGGGCCATGGACAAAGCTACCACGATGTTGTATTTTGTATCTAGCTGTACACTGTACACACACACGTACACACTTAAACAAACAAAACTCAGACACAAAGGATCAAACAATCATAGATAATACTTTGCATAATAAGTACTTGAGTTGAATAATGTACAAAATAAATGCAGATGCTACCATTGTCCAGAAAGTGCAATTTATACCTTAGCGTCCTTCATGCGACATAATGTCCATTGCCCATGTAACATGGGCCATGTTATACGACTGTCAAAGAAAGTAATTTAAAAGTCTCTTTGGCATTAACATTCACCATCTTCAAAAAATGTGAGCATAGGGAGAGAAATACATGAATGACAATTCAACATCCAAGGACTTTCTTCACGTTTTCCTGTCACAGGGACTGGATTGAAATGAATGGAACTTGGGAGCTTTCCCTACTGACGTGTTTCTCGCAAATAATTACAATTACTTTACAATTATCCTTTCTTCTTTCCTTTCCCATTAAATACTTTTTTCTCGTTATCATAAAATGCCGTACTTATGGTGCAGTATAATAAGAAAGACAAGTGAAAAGTGAATTTTCTTTCCCGTGTGCATAAAATTCTGTTAAATGTGAGAATAGGCACACGAATTTCCTGGGAATATTCGCAGAACTCCCCATGTCTCACTTTGCCAGATACATATGCAGATAAGGGACAATATAATGACCTGTCAAATCTCCAACGTTAATGTTACTATTCAAACAGTTTGCAGACACATTATACATATATATAAAACACAGACTGACAATGAGCGACCTTACCTTACCTTATCATAAGCTACTTATGTACTATTTGCATATGAAGGATATGGAGTTTTGCAAATTTCCTCAGGTTCTTATTACTGATCAAATAACTAGTTATTAGGCTAACGATTATGTTTTATGTTGCACATCGTCGTCTAATATTTGCTGCTATGCTGATAGAGTACGGCCCCTAGTACAGGTCGTCATTCTACCCACATAGGTGGAATGACGACTTTTGTACATTTCCGTTTCCCAAAGGCAGAGCTCATAGGTAACAGGAAGAGAGAGAAAGGGAGTTTGCAGATTGTCAATTTCATGTAAGTAAATGGAAATATGTAGGTGGTAGTATGTACAAAGTACAAGCAATGGGAGTGTGAAGTGTAGTCATACCCAGGATAGAAATTCAATTATGATTTAAACTTGCGGTTGCTGTAAAATGTCGAAATAGTCCCCCGAGTTTAGATTCGACACTTTGCGTACGCACATACTTGTATAATAAATACATACATGTCTATATTCTGTGTCTTTCTGCAAATACGTGTTTATTATATATTCTGGTTCTGATTACTAATTGATTTTAATAATGTATTATTTGCGTGTGTTTGCGTTCCACTCCTCACCAGGACTACAATATTCGATTCACGGCTTTTGATCAAGATAAGCATGGAAATCCAACCGAACTGGGATGCACGACGATGACTTTTGAAGACTTCCGTGATTTCACTCTACACAAACTTATCCTGAGCTGCTCTCTTCGTGATCCAATTATCGTGAGTTTTATTTGCCTACTTCCTCATTTTCAGACGCAGACATATGTGTGGTTTTTGCAATATTTATTGAAATGATATATTGACCTATAATGTAGTTTGTGAGTATGCATATAGCATACGCTATTCAATGTGAAAGACGTAATATAATTTTGATTTCCTTTTGACATTATTATTCATATGCTCTTGAAAAACTATCCTGTATTGTAAACAAACACTAGATAGTTTGTCGATGGGATGGCTTAAGTATAAATAATATTAGAGCTCAACATGTGGAATATAAGCTGAAGAAGATAATTTGTTAGAAATATTTTGCGTAGCATCTATTATTTATCATTTAGGTGAGCATGCAGTATTGTAATTTATGGGCAAAATTACTTTTATACATAGTGTACACAGTGTAGTTTAAAATATCGCTGAAATATACAGGAAGTAAAGTGCTGATTTTTAATCTCGATTTGTGGATTTTCTTATTGAAAATTGTTGTATTTTAATTTTAAACATGAGCAATGTATAGATAACAAATTACATTATCATTGATTTATCTTCTTTAATGTTATAAACAATGTGGTGGCTCCTTTAATTTGCGACAGGATATTACGATCCAGTTGCCTTTGATTTTATATTTGATTGGTATTGGTATTGACGACACTTTGATGTGACAATGAACTCCCCTTTGCCTTTGAAGCATTTAATTTGAAGGCTCTCAGCAGTTCGCAACTTAATTTACTGTCTCTTATTTTTAACACATGCTTTCACATCAACTCCTAATAATACACTATACCTAAATATGATGTAGTTTAGTATTTTGTAACATCACATAATCATTAAAGGAAAAGGTGATGATGATTAAGAGTCCCTGTTTGTATAGATGGATGACTCTGCCTTTTGTAGTTGACTGAAGGAGCAATAAACTTTTTTAAAGGGCAATAAACTGAAAAGGAGCTTTTATGCATATTAAAAAAAGTTCAATGATACTTCTCTACTCCTATAGCTATGTAGATACAGTTGAATTGCCTGAGAGCCTCTCCCTATGTAGTTAAAAGCTAAAATTAAGTCTATACTTATGTATCTACAGTATTACTTTTATATCAGCATAAGAAATATGGAAATTAACAGGACGTTTTGTCAGAAAAATTATTTTTGAACCTGAAACCCGTAGTTGGGTGAAAGTTCTCTTTCCTGTTCAAGGAAAGTTATTTTTAAGCATACACGCTAACGATGATACGTAAGTCGTGCCAAATTACGTAGGTATTAATTTGTGTATTTTTTTCTACTTTTCCTTCACAGAAACGAGGGGAGATTCTTGTGGGTCTATGTTACTTGCCAACAGCTGAGAGGATGTCCGTAACGATTGTGAAAGTCACAAATCTAAATCCATATTTCAGTCACGGGACAATCAGCAAACAAAGTAAGTCACAATCAGTGTAAAAGCCACAATAATATTTACACAGCATGGTACATGGGATAGAGAGACAGAAACATAAACACAAATACAAAGGTAAACAACAAAGACAGTAATCATATAGGTTGGTAAATGCACATACCCTGTAATACTGGCAGTACACTCCAATCTTGAAGCATTATATGTACATATAATATTTACTCTTCTCTTCATGTGGTAGATATTATTATCAAACAAAACAACAGCTTGGACATTAAACAGGGGAAAGAAAAGAGAGGGGCTCAAAAGCTTTTCTTTCTCCTTGTTTCAATTTCTATGTATTGGGTTGGCACATAAATAATTTCCGATTTTCCAAAAAAGCTCTCTGCATTTCTACTTCTTATGGGAAAGGGGTATCGCAATGATAAATTGTACCACCACAATCTACGACTTGCTGACAACATTCATACAAAGAATGAATGCCTTCGGCGTTATACTCCTTAAACTGTAAGGAGATGAACTTCGTGAGGCACTTTTTGAGGCCACACAAATCGTCCTATTTTTGACCCTTAAAATATTTTGTGAGAGAAACGACTTGGTGGTAGTATAGTTACGTAAGATACATAGAGTGTGATGGAAAAGGTAAAACTTGTAAACCTAGCTTCAGTAATTTTAAGGAAGCTAATGTTGAAACATGATGTCGGGTACCGTCATCAAGGAAATACATTTTATCGCGCTGTGGTCGTATTCCTTGGAGTCTGGTCTCGAGATTTTCCAGTTAAGTAGAGTAGATGTTTGCGCTAACTGTCAACCTAAAAGGCAAAAGATGTCAATACAGGATTCTTAGAACATCATTCGAAACAAGCGCCCCCACCTTCGTTTGTTGAAGTTTTTTTATCACCTTCGATTATGGCCAGTAACCTTACGCTAGCTTTTTATGCTTTCTGGTGTGGTTAGCATACAAAAGCCACTAGCAATCCCTAATACCCAAATGATCGGGTTATCCCAATATCACGAGAAAAAATGAGGCACTTTGTTGGAATCGGCTACGTGTGCAAGGCTACGTGGTTGCCAAATCATGTGGTACAGACATGTCGAATTTTTAACGGTTTCCGATTTTCGTTGAAATAATTCTGGTGTGAGTATGAATGCACCCAAGCATGCTTGCTACGGATCTGGCTATTGATCTTTGATCGCTTTGCAGGAACTCCTGAAAATGATCCGAATTCCAGACCGGACCGGGTTGAATACTCCATGCCATAGCTTTTTTAACTAAAGCGGCTGCTCCAAACCCTTGCTGTAGGTTAACTTACTGCACCTTTACACATCACCTGACATATACTTCAAGTTACTTTGGCTGCATTAGGTATCAATTAAAACCATTTAAATGGAACAATGTCTGAAATGTTTTTTTCATTTTTGATTTTCACTCGTTAAAACCCTACAAAGCATAGTGAATGCTAGTCCACTATGTAGTACTATGCTTACTCTATGTATCCAGGCTACCACAGAAAGCGAGCATAGCCTCTAGATTTTTCTCGAGAAGTTCGTATCAAGCGGCAATTATTTATTTGCCAACCCAATATGTCGTGGTGCAGAGGCTGTAAGCATTTGCTGTGGATCCACAGTTCATTAGAAGGATTGTGTATTATATTATTTTTCTATTGTGTAAAATTTTTTCCCTCTATATAATATTTTCAATGTGAATTTCCAAACACAAAAAATAGGGCCTGAGGGATCAACATGTAACCAAAAAATCCTAGAGATAACTCTAAACTTGCTGTATTTGTATTCACACAAAGATATTTAGCAGTTTGTCCCTTGGAAAAGGGACAAAACATATAATGTTAATGGGAATAAAGATGATGATCATCATCATGATGACGATGATGACGAGTATGAGTATGACCTTACTACTTCAACAGCTTCAAGCTTACAGTGTTAACTTGAGAATTATTTTTCTCTCGAATGTGGATGCTTGTATATGTCAGTATGTATGCACAATAATAAATGTACACATACATACCTACATGCTCTCCGTTTTTCTTTATTGCATCGTCACTTTACAGATAATACTTGGAGAAAGAGCATACTATGCTATCAGCCATTAAATTGCTATATTCATTCTGTAATTGTATCCTTTTAATTGTGAACCTATAGAAATCATAATAACCTCGTTAGGTTAGGCTCTTATGAATCGTCAATGATGAATGGGAAATGAATAATGCGAAAAAAATTCCACACCACACCGTCTTCTTCTTCGCCTTCTTTTTTCTTCCGTCATCTCGTACATATTATGTATTTGTAAGTATCTCTGTTGGTGTATTAAACTGCTTTTCTCTCCTATTCATCATTGTATTGTATATTGTAAGAAAATGAAAATGAGGATGATGAAGGAGAAGAAGAGCCTGGATATATAGTCAAATTTAATCATTTTTCAAATATCCTTAGCACCAACACACACCATCCACCAGCACACAGAAGCTTGTTCGTTTTCATAATTATCATATCATAATACTTAATACGATTTCTTCACACACAAAAGAAGAATCCTCTTTCAAAGAATAAATGAATAAATGGAGCCCGTTAAAATCCATAGTATTATAATATAATCAAAGGATGATAATAGATACCTACATACATACATACATACATGCATAAATATGCTCTCTGTTGTGTATTGTACTTTATTGTAGAAATGGTGATGATACGATGTATGAACTGTGCAATTAATTTACAATTGATAGCCACCACAAGAGGGGAACGTCCAGCGCAAATATAGTTAGACAATAAGCTAATTACTGCCTTGCAAATTTTAGAGGCTTCCTCTACAATTATTCAATCGTCGTAACAAAAATGTAGAAATATGGGCAGGCACTAGTATGACAGTTTATTTGGTGCATCGGTACCCGCAGAATCTAAGTGTGCGAATCCCAATTCACTAATACGTTCACTGCAAATTTCATTGGAGGCATTTGATTTTCAGAATAGTTATTGATGCAGTAACTGTACGATAGTTTGCTTGTCAAATAGATTCTAGACGAAAAAAACACAGTGAACATTTTTGATGGGGATCGAATTTAAAATGTAGCAAAAGAGTGAATAGCTAAATGTGCGGCGTACGACTATATGTGGGCTTACAAAAGGGTGTTCCATGTTGAAAGCGAAATGTGTGCTTTATATAAAATGTGCAAATTCGAATTCGTATGTCATTCTCATCCCCTCATTTTCCGTTAAGCCGTTTTTCGTTTTCTCATCATCGTCGTTGACAGTCGTCGACGATGGAGGAACGATAGGATAGAGCATACAAAGTAAAGAGTAGGGAATAGAGAGAAAAGCGTGGGGGATGGATGGATGGATGGTTTGTTGGATGGAGTAAGGCTGAAGCTATTGATTCGGTGAGACTGTAAAAGATTTCCATCTAATTCTCTCTGGCTAGACAAATATTGTGTTGTGAGATGATGAATGCTTGAAATGAATAGATTTTCGGAGGGAAATCGAAAAAATCCACCGAGTCCTTGCCTTGGAATTTGAATCAGAGCCAGCCAAGATCCACATGATTTGGATGATGCAGAACCAAAACTAAAACTAGTTGCAAGCGAGAGGAAAGAGAAAAAAGTTGGTATAGATAACTATGTGTATACTGTATTCACATGCCGTATGTACGGGTAAAACAAGCCAGACACACTTGCAACGTCACGAGACAGGACTTGTAATGGAATAGGAAAACGACGAAGATGATGAAGGCGTCCGTCTCGTTTGTATGCATGGGCTGTGTAAGCAGGAGAAAAAAATACGACTGTATGTATGCTGTATACATACTGATGTACGTTGGAATAGAGAAAAGTCTCACAAGAGCAATAGCAATAGCGAATACAGACTCAAGCATTTGCCATCAGAAGTTTGATATGGAAGTGAAAGACATTTGCTCATAGTTATGCATGTGTATACGGGGAATCGAGAATGAGCGAGAGAGAGAGAGAGAGAGAGAGAGTTAGAGAGAAGAGGGAACTACAATGGATAGTTGGGGAAAAGAGTGGAAAGTCTGTATATATATATATATATGTGTGTGTGTGTGTAGGAGAGAGAGAGAAGAGAATGCATGTTGAGAAAGAGGAGAGCTTTTCGAACAAAATGGAAGAATATCAGATATCGTTTTTGAATGGAAAACCAATCATGACTAGTAAAGACTTTTTCCCTTGCAAAAATAGATTTATCGTACAAGTACCGTACACATAGGAAAACGGAGTCCACCGAGGGGCTTGCCATAATATAAAACGTTTTTACTTAAACGTGATAATTAAAATAATATTTTTTAAATGGAGTCAGATGATAAATACTGAAAATGTAACCTTGTTGAAACTTTAAAGGATGAAAAATTATGTCCGTATAGTAGAGCTATGATATTCCGGATTTTGGTAACGTTTTGATGTTATTTGTCCTTTTAACGGTATATACACAATATGCAACTCGTAGTAGTCTTAGCCATAGACATATTCAATCTATAGTTATTTTGCTGATTTTAAGTCGTGTTATATGTTATACTTTATACATACTGTAATATATCGTCTTCTTTCTATGTCAATCTCATTGCCATGCTGCTTGAACTACATAAACAGAGCAACCTTTCACTGAAAATAAAACATAATACCTTCTGTATTTTTTCTACCCTTGTATATGCAGACAAGTAGACAAGAAGTGGAACATACAATAGAAATTTGAATGAATATCATATGGTGGCAGATATTGTAAGGTGTATACATGTAAATGCGTATGTATATATCGTTATATAAAAAGTAGGAGACATTTGTCCATCAGTTTTGAATTCCTTGTAAAAAAACTAGATGCATAGAAATAGAAAATAAAAATAATACAGATATCGGCAGTGACAGGGACACACACAAGGAAAAGTTCCCAAACTGTGAATCCCATCTTGACGATATCTTTACTTTTTTTCTTCCCTTTCTCCTTGTCCCTATTCAAATTTTGCATCCATCCACCTAAACTAAACAGACATTGAGGCACCATCCTTCAACTTTGCATAGTATAACATAACAAAACATTGTAATGTATGCTTTTCTTCCAATGCTATTGATATTGGTGAAATCAGATATTATTTGGGTAATTCCGGAGCCGAATAGATATTTTATTTTTGTATGTCATATCACTAACAGTTGTTGTAGGCGTTTTTTTTTCAATTCTCTTTCAATGTTTCTGTGTTTGAATGCTTTTTTGCGATAAAGTTCTGTGTACAATACATAATAATGCTGAGGCCCTTAAAAGATTTAAAAAAGAATTTTCATGGAAAAGCGATACATACTAAGACTTTTGAATACTGAATATAACATTTGTTATGACGAAAAAATTATCGACTCCAATTTTTATGATGATTTTTTTTGTATTTTTTTGCCAAAGAAGAAAAATTGCAGTATTCATTTTGAAATTCTGAAATTTTGTAAAATAGCTTGCAATTCGAAATGCGCGTAAGTAAATAGTTTAAATTGAGGACTTCAATGACGATTCCCGTCCAATTGCATTGAGTAGTAGATTTGCCGGATTTTTCCATTTATTTTTTAAGAAACTATGTTATCTAGTCTATCTTATCACTTTATTGTTGCCTTAATTTAAAATCAAGTTCATATTTTAAAATGAATGCATTATAAGGTTTGCATGCAAAAAGTATAAATCATGAAGCACGGATGATGATGATAAGGATGTTTCATGATTTCTCAATACACGCATTCCGGATACAACCGAGAGAGTTTCATCAAAATTCGATTTAGAATTTGTAAAAAACTACACTGTCATTCATTTTCTATTGAAAAATTATGTGAAATGTATAAGATACACAATAAGGTTATGTATCCTCCACTTTTGTACATATGTATATAGTAAAATCAAAATGGACAAACGTAAGGGAGAAAAAGCGTGTTTATTTCGAGTGAGTGAGAAGAGCATTAAGAAAAGTATCAAATTTTCTCACTTTAACCCCATCAATCATCACAAATGCGTCTGCTTCTTTGGCTGTTCGTACTTTACTTTTGGTTTTTCGACTATTATCTAAGGTTGGAGCTGAACCTTGGATTGAATGTTGAATTGAATTGAATGGCTCGGTTTGGTTTCGTTTGCTTCGACAGTGATAGTGAGACAATATTTTTTGTACAATGTGTCTATGTGTCTAAGTGTGTGTACACTGTACGTTCACAATGTACTGTGTGAGTCTGTCTGTGTGTATAGTCGTCGCCTTATTTTGCCATTCTACAGCCTCACAAGAATAAGATGAGTAGTTCCTTTATAGTGTCTCTTTTGTATGTCATTCAGCCACAGCAAAGTTTTCAGCTCTTTTCAGTTTTTCCATTTCCATTCAGTCCGGTCCATAGATGTACATTTGTGTATTTGTATTTCAAGTATAGTCGCAGATAGTTCTGCATTTATATTATTATGTACTGTGTGTGTAGGTATAAAAGCTGAATAATTCCGGCCAGATTTTTAAGGAAACTTTTTCCTCTGTTAAACTATCCAGAGACATCGATAGGAGGAGAGTGGAAGATATACAATACAAGGTACCAAGTTATATGTATATGCGTGTGTATAGGCCCTGTGTACCTTAAGAAAGAGAAGGAGAGGATGGAGGAAGGGCGGTTATAGAATGAAATTGAGAAAAAGAACAGAAGAACCAACCAGCACCATTTCACAATGGGACAACACGATAGCTAAAATGAAATGAAGTGAATTCGGGCTTTCGATAGGATACGATAGTGAAATAGTGAGAGAAAGAGAAGGAAAAAAGTCTTGTTTAATGGATCAGAAGAATGGAGCAAAAATAAGTGCAGGGGCATAATACCGACGATAGAAAGAGAGAGAAGAGTAAGTGGATAGCATAAGTGTCGAGATGATGGTCGAGCCGAGAGACCATCTCATCTATCTATTTCATATATTTATTTACACCCAAAAAATTCTCGAGGTTTTCAAACACACATACGTTTATCCTTATGCACACCAAGCCAAGTACGAAATACTAATACCAGTGTATTTGTGTCAGTCAATCAAGCAGCCAGAGTACATGAAAACGACCATTTTAGTGTCTCTCTCTCTCTCTCTCTCTTCAGTGTATGGCGTGAAATGAACCACATTCATTTCCTTTCTCCTTGCTCTACATTCAATCTCGGACTATACGATTTATTGAAAGTAATGAAGTAAACTGATCGGGAGGATGAGGACTAGAAGAGGGAGAGGGGGAGAGCAGGAAAGCTTTCCGTGCATGTTTACATAACATGTATGCATGCTGTATACCTATACGTAGTGAATACTAATACAAATGCACATACACTTTACTGCACATTGTCCCATTATTTCTTATGGATTTTTTACAGTCCCGACAAACTTTTATACTTTTCTCCGCTTTGTCCTCTGTACCTGTGTTCCTCTATGTATGTTTGCATTGTGTCTTTGTATAAACAGACTTTTAAATTCTAGGAAGTAGGATTACGTAAGAAATTGGAAAAAATGTAAAGAATCAAGTGAAATCAAAATTTATAACTATTATTATGTATGTTACTTATGATGAATGACTTTTGGTTTATCTTTTTATAGTTTTAAAGTCGGTTTGATGTTTCGATTTTAATTATTTCATTATTTTTTGTAATTTCATCCATCCATCCAAGTTGTAGAAGACAACGAGGATAAGTTGGCAATCGATTTGTTTCAAGAAGGACAGAATAATAACATTTAAATGAAAGCATGACCAGTATAAAAAAGTCCATTCCAAAATCCTGAGCGGAAACAAACAAATGCCACGGAAAAAAACACATAAAAGCTTTATATGGAGAGAGAGAGAGATAGGGAAAGAAAAAAAAGAAGCCAGTAGACAGTTTGGGGACTTTTTTGTGAGTAGGGAAGAAAGGAGAATAAAAGATATATACAGTAAGAAAATGTCCAGTGGATATTAGGGACAGCCGCAAGCAAGACTTGTAGTAGCTTGGAGTGAGAACTGTGAGCGTGTGCATCAGTATCAGTATACAGAAGGATTTTCATTATGTTTTAACAGCAGTATACATTTGTAAATTGTACATATAGTTTCCACGCTAGACACCAAGACGCCGGTTTAACGGCACAAAGTGTCCGCAATGCATTAACTTTTATCACATGAAAAAATAATTTGTTATATTCAAGCTATAGTTATCAGAGAACAAAGAACATACTCTGCTGATTAAAAAAATACCCTTTTGTTTTTATACAAAGTACTACTGTCAATTTTATTGATGAAAATGCTAAATGACAGTGACAAAGTGGCTTAAAATATTATTTATTAGCAATAAAAAAAAATATTTTAAACGCTCAAAATTATTTCAAGAACGGCCAGAAGCCGTTGAAAGTATAAAAATAAGAAATTTAATGTAGCCCTAAAACTATGTATCTACATATACATACCTGTACATAAATTATACCTGTGTGGGCAAGATTTGGCAAGATTTTCAAAAATATTAGTTTGGTCATTCTAGCGAAACGAAATCAGTTCCAGTTTTAGCTCAAACTTTTACGCTTCAGTAGGTTTTATACATGAAACACACTGGATACAATAATATTAATGTTTTATTTGTTGGTCTGCATTTACATATAAATATATGAGGTTTCTTGTTTGTTATTTTTGTTGTTTGGGGGAGTATATAGTTTATAAGACGGGACATGTATTATACGATTTTATATTCGAGAGAAAAGAGTATATGTGAGCAGAGTAACAATTTAATGGTTGGACCAGCTATTCATAGCTAGCTACCTACCTTTTCCTACATAATTACTTGAGGACACACTGTCTGTCAGAGGAGAAAAATACCTGGAAGGTACCTCCAGTCAGTCTACCGCTACGATAAAACTATGGTAGGTATTTGTTGTTAGTTAGCATGTGCATGAATATATAGGACAAAAACATGTATGAAGAAGGACGTGGATGGACTGGAAGAAAGAAGAAAGAAAGAATGGAGGGAAGGTAGATACAAATAACTGTATGTATGTACAAAAGAAATAGAAATGGACATGAATATATATGAATATACATTATACATATACATTGAGAGACAGAGAGAGAGAGAGTTTCGTGTGTTTTTTCATCTGTCCAAGGAAGAGGCGGCTTAAATGCTGCCCAGACTGCATGTCGTCGTCGAAGGGGTCACCAGTGGAATTTGACCCTTTGTTTAAAATATTCCTTCGGGGGTCTTCACATCATATCACTTTGTGTGTGTGTGTGTGAGAGAGAGAGAGAGAGAGAGTCACAATCATACTCTCTCGTTATATGCTTACATGGAAACAGACATGCAGATCACTGTTCCAAGCTTCTACACTTCCAAGCCGACATCTTAAGCCATAGAAAAACTACAAACGACATTCATTCCATATAGCTTGTAGGGTCCTGTATTTATTCAAGTATTACATAAGTATGGATTATTATAGATACCTGGAATAACTTATGTATGTTATAGGCAAGCTGTATTTATTATATACAGCTATAGTTATGTTACATGTCCAAGACATTTACTACTTTAAATTGACTTAAACTTATGTATTATCTGTATGATGACGTACAAGATATGATATGACTTGCCCTGTTATATCCACTCTCTCTTTTTCTCCATTCTTTCTTCTTTGTACTTTGAGTCTTCGTCATCACAGTGCGTTGAGAAGAGAGAATCTTCGTTTGGCTTGTAAACTTTTTTCTTCTTCTTCTTCTCCTTCATCTTCGCTCTTGCTTTTTTTGATAGTTTCTTTGCTGGAATAGGAAAGAAAAAACTTGCAGGAGTATGTATTATTTTCTTGTTTTCTATATTGCTTTACTCTTTACTCTACTATGCCCACAGCACACCGTGAGTCTCACCTCTGAGTCCTTTCAAACCTGCCGATTTTTACCCTTTCACTTTACCCCCCTCCTCACATCTCAACTGATTGCTATTCCATGGGCATTTGCTTGTAAATAAAATCATGGAGCTTCTTCAAATACAAATACAAAACAGAAACAAACGCTATGCTAATAACAAATAATAAGAATGAAAATCAGTGAGTATGTGTACTTTCATAGTTAATTTTATGGTGCTTCTGTGCACTCTTTTTTATTCAATTTGTGAGCACATGTTGCGTATGCTGCAGTTATACTTTGCCATGAGTAATTGAATCAAAAGTAAATGTATGTATATAATATATTCATTCTCAAGATTGAACGGGATTTGTGAAGAATAGATTTTCATTATTTTATACCGTTAGCTTCTTCATTGTTTTTCTTGAACGAAGAATTAAAAATTTCTTGAGACCTGAGACTGTGCCGAAATGAATTTCGTAACGTCGTATTATTATTTCACAGTTTAAAAAAATGTTTTTCATTCAGAGAGTCAAATTATTCTTTAATTTTGTCCTCGTTGTGGATTGTGGTTATCATTTTATACGATTGGAAAATGGACGTTTTAATTTTATGCTATGAATTCTTGTAATTAATTTCTTGTATATTATGTTATTATTTAGTACAAGATAGTTTACGTTTTAAAAGTATTTTTAGGCTCGCTATTTAATAGCTAGTACATAATTTAAAAAATGACGAAATGGTATTTCGCCTAATAAATTTCTTCACTGACGATGAAATTAAAGAAGAGGGGAAGGTGAGAGAAATGAATATTCTTGAAGAGTTTAGATTCCGATGTTGGCTTCAAAAATTAAAAAGTTGATGATCTCTTGCTCTTTCTATATGCGTTTATGCATGCCAGCATATATACATACATAGGTCACAGGCGTATGTGTGTATAAATATGAAAAATGAAAATCACTACGTAAAATGTGTCTATATGCATGTACGCATGTTGAGTATAGATTAGACGGAATGGTGGTGAATGAATGAGTTTGAGGAATGTAGTTTGAGTAGTACATTTAAGGTAGAAATGTTTTTGAAGGACTGTGGGAGAATGCTCATTCTCAATCAGTCGGACGTACTTGATGTTGCACTTGTACACATTTTGTTGCGTTAAGTTTAAAGGAATTCCATAGAAAGAAAAGCAATTCAAGTGCCTTCTGCTTCACAGTCAGAGACAGAGTGGTCTTGTAAGTCCTGTAAGTGGTCAAATATTGCCAACCCACGTGTGACTATACAAAACTTCAGAGAGAGAGAGGAAGAGGGGGGGGGGAAGAAATAGAGAGTGAGAGAAAAGAAAAGATAGAGAGACGTTTTCAAGAATATAATACACTTCTTGGTTTACTTCATCGTAACAAATTGTTGATGCTATCTGAATCTCCTGGATAGATTCTTGAGCAAACCAAAGACCTTATTCGAATGAATAAAATATTTCCTTTTATCCATGCATAAACATATACATTTTTGAACTAATATATTATGTCTCGATTCTCGATATTGTATGCCATACACATATGACATAATATGTATGTTGTTATATTGAGCTTATTTGTAAGAATAATAAATGAAAATCAGCATTACTTATTCGCGTATTGTGATACGGTATAAATTATTCTTACTTTAGTCATTTTCTAATGTTTTGCACATTTTTCTCATTAAGCATGTGCATTTATGGAATGGAAATAATAAAGTGTAATGGGGAAAACACAAAACTGATGTTTGAATACATCGTAGTACATACATATGTTCTTCATGTTTGTGGAATACTTTCAATTAACCTGAGGTTGTTTACGAGCTTTTTGGATTTTGTGAGCATGCCCAATGACCATAATCGCGTCTTTGTCATAGGCATACTTCGGATTTTGGAAAAGGAAGAAACGCAAGTAAAAAAGGAAATGAGTGGAAATACGCTTCCCATATTAATTTCCTGTTTTGTCGTGTGAGGAGAGAGCTGTCCATATCAATCAATCCGTCAGTTTGTCTGTCGGTCGTTTGCCGTTCGTTCGGTCAGTCAGTCAGTCAGTCAGCTTTATAGTTAGTGAATAAGAAAATTATCTCCATTCAGATGTAGAATGGCTAGAACTCATAGAATAATGACACAGAGGATTGGCGGCGAGAAAAACACATAAGACATCGGTGTGTATGTGTATTCAAAAGGATATTACTTTAAGCCTCAGATTTTCCTTTTTTGACAAGGTTTAAGATTTGAAGAAGAAAAGAAAAAAGAACTTGAAGATATAACATGTACTTCCATCCATAAAAGTATGTAATAATAATAATGGCTGCTAAGGAAAGAAAAGAGAAACGAGAGCATGCTGGAACAGAGAGAGAGAGAGAATCTACCTGCGTGTAAAGGTAGGTGGAAAAGACCTTGTCATTGTTGGTTCTAAGCTCCTCGAAGCTCCAGCTTGACTATCAAGTCGAAGCAATTCCCACTGGTGGAGACTGTTGGTCTGCCAGATAAAATTCGGTAGATTCCTTAAATTCTTGTCATTGATGGTTTTTCTAATACTTTCGGCTCGTACTAAGAAAGAGAAGTGGAAGAGAAAAAAAAAGAAGACAGCTAGAGAACGATAGATAAAAAGAAAAGGAGGAGGAGGAGATACTTTGGACATCGTTGTATGGTCAGAACGCACACTATAGATACGATGTATAGTTTGGTTAGTATAGTTTGTATGTATACGTATTTTAATCATGCATGTGTCTACATATGCCTTTGGAGAGTGAGGAAGGGGGGCTTTTTGAATCTTTTTCCCTTTTGGTTGTGGCTCGTTGGTTGGACTTGTTAGAAAGGTTGGTTAGGTTTTTCTCACACCCCTAGGGTGAAACATTCGGTTTATCCCTGTATAGATAAGAATCACAATCGGAGGACAATAAAGGGCCAAAACTATTTACACGACATTTCCTATAATATCGTCCCTCACCTCTTAAGCACCTGTTGCGATACTCAGCTTGAATTCCATTACTTTAATTTAGATGCCCTCAACTTTTACTGTCTTCAGTGTCTTCTCTTTTGCTCTGCAGTACTGTCGTATTCAATGTAGATAGAAAGATAGATGTGTGGCTCTCTAGTATCTAGTACACATTTGTTTACCTCCCCTAAGTATGCAGTTCATGCAGTATACTTACACTTATAGTCAAATATTCTACTTCATCAGTTCATAGCTGTTACCTTGTCTTTAGAATTTAAGTATATGATATGTGTAACTACATAAAAATGTGTGTATATAAAAATAATACCTGTAGTTTTCTGCTTTGTAATAAATCTATACGTCTATTCTTCTTTAACAGTCAAGCTAGACCTTTTGGTTCCTCCAGTCAACTGTAAATGTGTGGAGAATAATAGCCGTAATAATGATGTACAACTGAGATATGGGGTGGATATAATATACTGCACTATACACATGATACATACTACAGTAATAATGTAAATATAGAGTCAAAGGACAAAATAACATGAACGTTACAATTTTTCGAGAGCAGAACAAATCTGTGTCACGTAATACAAAATACAAATTTTCATTCATG
This sequence comes from Sminthurinus bimaculatus, assembly GCA_034698285.1. Taxonomy (NCBI): domain Eukaryota; kingdom Metazoa; phylum Arthropoda; class Collembola; order Symphypleona; family Katiannidae; genus Sminthurinus; species Sminthurinus bimaculatus. The sequence goes on from JAQIVE010001280.1 coordinate 17,021, forward strand.
AAAATTCCTGAAAACGACTGAGAAAAACGAAGTCTCTTCCCCCCTGACTGTGTGTGAGTGGCTGAGTTTCTTGCAAAATATAAATATACCTGCACTATTATATGTAGAACACACTTGACTTGATTGCTCTTTTTCAATGCTCCTTGCTCTTTTTGCGTCTCATCATTAGGGTTTTATCTCCGGTATAATGTGTACAATGTACGATTGATAATAATAATAACATCATTATATTTGAAGACCGTTAAACTAGTCCTACAATAAGTTGTTCAATTGAAGATACAAATAAATATGAGGAAGAATTTATCACTACTATCTGTATTCTTGTCTCTCTCAACTCTCAAGATAACAAAGTACAAGCCAACAATTATGGTTATTAATATGGGTATGAATGTCGATCGTATTAAAATAGCATGTGTGTACAGCTTCTGTTGGTCATTGTATTCATTGTGTAATATTATTATCCCCTGCTATTTTTGATGATTTGATTCCCTCTATTAGCCTTTTATGATTTGATTTAATCTTCCTACTTGTCTTTAATTCCTTTTGCAGAGTAGGTGTACTTGTACACTGTACACGTTACACGTGCAATATTTGTAGATCTGTTTGTCATTACTGGCCAATTGATTTTGATTTTAAGCTCTTTCTGAACTGTTTTCGCTTCATTTTAATTCCTTGAATTGTCCCATTTTGTTTGGAAGAGAGAAAGCACATCAAATAACGTTTTAGAGAGACAATATTTTATTAAAAAAACAAAATGTTACTAGATAGTCCATAATATTTATCATGCAGCATCCCTCAGTAACGTCAATACCGATAATGATTGTGAAAACGTGATTGTTTTAAATTGAAAATGACAAACGGTGTATAGATATAAACTTCAGTATAGAACATACAAGGATTGTGAAGCTCCGGATGTTGTTTTCGATGGATTTTGTTGTTTTGTCCTGGAAATTGTTAATCCCGATGTCACATACCGAAAATCAATCATGCTCAAGTTCACGTTCATTCTGTCCAGGGATTTAGGAAGAATGGCTATTGTTAAAGGTAAAATGGTTAAAATTCATAACCTAACCTGTTATGTTGATTTCCTGCTCTTTCTCATGTGTCTTTTCTTGTGTGTGCATTGTATAGATTGAAAGGAAACGTAGTTTTAGCTGGACAATGCTTTGACAAAAGGAGTTTCTTCGTTTCCCCTCAAGTTTTCGAGCGAGTTCCTCTCCTCCCTCCTCTTCTCTTTTCTTCCTTCCTTTATTTCTTTCTTTCTTTCTTGCTGGTTCCATTCTCTCTCTTGTTATGGATTTGGATTTGAAAATGAATTTGAGTCTATATGTGCGTAGTAAATAGTCGTATTATGGACGAGATGTTTCTATACTGTATTATAAAGTGCAGGGTGTATTCTTGGGCATTATACATACATGTATGACTATATATGATAATACGCCTGGGTCTTGGGTTAAGTAAGTATGAAAAAGAAAATGCAATGAGAGACCTTTGAATGAAGCTTTAGCTTTTGCTATTGTATATTACCCCTCCGTGTATTTCACATGAAACTATTTTGCTTTGGACAATTCAAATACGACCATATACTGGACTGTACTACACCCGTAGTTACAGATAGTATGTCATTTCGATTGCTAGTGTCCATCAGCCAAGTCAGTTTCCTTCGTTTCATTCAGATGACTTTCATTCATCCACTCACTTTTCCTTATACTTGGCTGGTCGCCCATTCATGGAACTAGAAAATGGTAAATGGGCTCAAAAGAAAAATATATAGTATATTATGTGTGCACAAAGTGCTGGAATGATGGGTGCACACCTGGACAAAAAAGAGAATAGTTTAATTCCATACAATTGATTGTCATGCAGTATAAGTTTAGTGCCACCTACACAAGTTTGGTCGGTTACATGGTCAAAATGATCAAGAAATCAGGACTTTGTATAAAAAACTTGTAATTTTTAGTGCTAACAGTAAATTCATTGGAATCGTAAAATCATATTGACTATAATATATGCAATTACATTTCAAATTAAGGTTGTCATATTTAAATTTAATAGATATTAGACTGCAGTATCCTTGTAAAAATAGAAAAATTTGAACTTGCTCGAGACTAAATGTAATTTTGAGGTAACATTTTTCGAATCTCTCCTTCGAATTCGAACTGATAATTTTCTCCTTGACACTTTGTTAATCTGGGCAAGTGTATTGTCCATACTGTTGGACATAAATAAGGATAATAATAACATCAATAAGCTAAGAGTTTGCTGTACATCAGTCCATTATCTTCCATAGTGTGATGTAAAGCATGTTTGATATTGGGATGAATGTACTAGTACAAAGTAACTATACAATTACAACCTAGTTTCATTTAACTTCATGCAGTTTGTTCTAATGAGCGACACTTTTATGCTACAGTCGAGAGTACCTACATTTTTTGTTCGTAGATAGCTATCACTTGTACTTGCCACAAAAACATCAATAGTAATCGACTCAGGTGTTGTGTTCTTCTTTTTTGACACAGGTGTTATCTTCTGTGTTCCTCTGACATTCTGGCCCTTCCTTTTCTATCATTCAGGGTGGCCTTTGGATTTGTGATTTCAATAGAATGGAGTGGACCACGCAAAAAATTCAAACTTTCATTTACATTCCTTCTAATTGTAATGGTAGCATGACGGGGACGATCTCTTAGTTTGATATTTTAACGATTAAATATTAATAATGATCTTATACTACATGATCCCCATTGTTGAAACATAGTTTTAGTTCGTTTTCTTTGAATATACTAATATTACAAACTACTGATATGTGTAGATTTCTTTGTTATAAACTTTATTTATTTGTTTCTTGGTGTTCATATACAGTTAAATCCCACGCGCGTACCTTACTTTTTTGCACCTGATGGGCCCGAAATTGTTTATTATTTATGGTATACGAAGTTTGTAAAACGGGGAAAAGTATCATCCTGTATGATAGAAAAATGTAATGAGACAAATTTACTCTTTTGCCTCATTGTGTGGACTTAAAATATCATTTAAATATTTATGCATTCGGAATTATAGAGAACAATCCTGCCATTCTTTATTGTGGCAACAATACTGGATTAGCAAAATATTAGGGTTTACATTTTTTCAAAACAGGAAATATTGTCTAGTAAGTGATAATAAAACTAGCGTCTGCACGTTATCAGCTATCCGCCTCTTCCTTGAGCGGCACAGTATAGCTACCTGTGTCTATCTTAAATCTACAGCTTTATGATTTAAAACATGCTCTGTTTTAATTTCCTTTCATATTTCTTGTATTTAGTTTAAAAAATAAAAGACTGTTTTAATCAGATGATGCTATTTATTACAAAAAATAAGGGAAGTCATAAAAGACATCAACAAGGTGTTTATGTATGTCAATGGAGTTGCATGGTATTTAATGTACTCAGCATTGTACAAAGACGAATGGAGAAGGGCCATCCTTTTATTTCTGTCAGTTTCTGCTTGTATCAGTTTATAATGTGTATTGTAGAAGACTGCAATGTGCAATGTCTACATTGATGATTAGAGGGATGTGGAATTAATTTTGATATGGTACCATAAAAAGGATGTACAAACGTGGTGCAATAATTACCTCGTATCCTTTCATTTGATTTCTATCTCTGTATTTAAAGCATTATATCAAGCAATGTGTATAATAATCATATCCCTCCTCTTTCAGTGTACTAATGTTGTGCATGCATATACATATAGTAACTTTAAATAATTGAATGGGATGTGAAATGTATTTTAATTTTCCATATTCTATGATATCTCTATCTGCACTGTGATTTTTAATTCACTCTTGTCGTCTCTTTATTCACTATTCTGAATGCACATATACTTACATACAATGGCTGATTTGCAGCACATAAACTTTGCTTTTTGATCTTTTGTGTAGAGTTGCACTTTTATTCGTTTGTGGGTACTATTCTATTGCATTACATGCAATGCCATTAATCGATTTCTTTGGAATTTTTACTGCAAAAAAGTTTCACAAGACAAAATTGCGTACAATAACACGTCTTTTAAGGTTTACAGTTGAAGCCCAATCCAAGTTACACATAGTAATGGTTAGCTATTTTTAAACTAGTCTGCTCGTTAGTAAAAGTCGAAAATATTAAATTATTGTATTTAAATGATGTAGCACTGATTGCAAAATAATTTTATGGTAGACAAAAGCAAATGATTTTGTCCCAGAAAATGTCTGGTTTATATATATTTGAAATTTGAAACCATAAATGTATAATTTATAATTGTATCTTTTATCAAAATGTAAATACAGGTTCATAAATGCAAGACAGATTTTTAATCCTCCTGTTAAAATGCTCGTTTCGTTCAACGACGAACAGCGAGGGAAGAATGAAGCTTTGAACATGGATTACATTTTTTGTACAGAGATACATCAGTATGACAACAGGAGATAGTTAACGCTCCACTGGAGGAAAAATAAGAGTTAATTGAAACGCCATTAATCACTTGTACACGAAGTTTAAAATGGGAATGCTTGCTTTGCTTATCCTTCTTATATCTTCTCTCTTCTTTTTTTATACTCGACTGCTGTTGCTTACTAAATGTGTACTATCATTTCATCACATGTCTCACGAAAACTTGATCTCATGACTGATAATGTAGAATAGGACAGGCGGTAATTAACCATTTCAATTATGACACTTTGCCTTCACTTCATTTAGTATAATGATGACGGTGATGGTGATGGTGCCGATAAGGATAGTTCTGTGCTCAGCTCATTGTTTCATTTTCCATTTTATACTACCAATCTTTAGGCAAATATGCATAAAAAGCGGCAGCAGCATCAACAACATGATGCGCACATTTTATGTGCAAACTCACATTTTTTGTAAACTTTTAATTAATTCAAACTATCGTATTGTATTCATTTCGACAGTAGTGTATCATGATAAGCACGTTCCCGTTCTTTTTTTTTGTTGTTCCTTTTTTGAAATTAACTAGCTAAAATTTCCCTGTAAAAAAAGTAGTCTTGCGAATTATACGCTTAAATTTTGTACCAATTAAAAGTCCTCCGCGATCCGCGACGCGTCAAAACTGTAAAGCGTACAAAAAATATCTCGAGGAATCAATATAATCTGAAGCTTGTACGTCTAACTTTTTATATCAAATTTGTAATTCTTTCATAACGTGGACATATCCGTGTAAATACACTGCGCACGCCAATAATTGTTCAGAAATGACAAGCATATTCTCCACGTTTCAGAATGTTTGTGTGAAACTTGTTCACACGTTTGATAATGGATAAATAATCTTGCGTGTGTGTAAAATCTTAAATAGTTGTCAAAACAAGTCAATTACTTTGTGTAACGACTATCGTTGTCGTGAAAAATTAAACATTAACCTCATTGGAATCTGCAAAGAAGATTTCATGCATTGAGCGTTCAGATTCAGTAGCTACTGCACAGAGCAAACATGAGTCGAAATAATTAAGCATGTACGTCTTGAAAATCTTGTTACAGTCGTTGTTAGCTATTTGAGATTTTTTCTCTCATTTCCTTTCAACCTGTCTGTCTGGCCAACTATTATTCATACTCATCAATTCCTTTCTTGATTGCATTGTGGCGGCTGGTATTTTATAACGACTACTCATAAGTTATCTATTATGGTTTTATAAAAGTTGCACGTTGGAGTTGCAGTTTTTTTATACAGACCCAGTAATAATACTATTTCAGTATAGTCTGCAGCGTGAATTTTAGAAAACCAGGCAAATCAGATCAGAGGCTTCACACAATCTTGGATTTTTAGAATGGATTTAAACATTGTACCATTGTACCCTGTACCCTTTTTTAACCTCGGGAGCTCACCTGTGGGATGAAAATAGTTTTATAATAAAGAAGTAGTTGTGATTTTGGATGACCTCAAAATTTTGAAGCCGAGATTCGTATAATTATGATTTTTTTAAGTGATTTCAAAAATATATGCAACAAATTTTTACGCTTAATAATTTTGTACTAACTATACAATGACTTAGGAAGGCGAATTCGAACGCAAAAATTTTGCATAACTTGTATTATTTATTCAACTTGAGATGGTTGTTTGAACGCTAAGATTGGATAAAATATTCATCATACTAAATGTGCATATTGCATATGCATGATGTATACAATTATAAACTCCTATACAGCTTCAATTCCAAATCAACGTATACGTACTTGGGTATAGGTAATATACCTATCGTTATGTGTAGTATATAATAAACCTGTGAGCTGATGTTTTTGGTTTTTGGTGATGATGGTGCGTGAATGTGGATAAATGAAGAGGATGGTTTGACTTGTGTATAGTTGTATAGTTGTAGGCAAGGATTCAATTCCACCCAGCCGTATTGTTTGTTAGGAAATTTTCTCATAGTCATCTAATTGCTATCGAAAAGTCGACGTTTTTTTTATTCTCTCTCAATTCTTTTCAAACTCACAGATGGATGAAGGAAGTCAGAGCTCTGACTTAAACCTTACTTATTATAATATATGCATATCTATATCTATATGCGTGGACTCTTGTACATAATATGTATGTATAAGAGTTTCTGCTTGTTATACTGTACGTATTTGAGCCCATAGAAAAACCCTGTTGATAGCTGTGCGTAAAAATCCAAAGTTTATTTCCCAAGCTGTACGTTATACCGCACAAAGATGTATGGGAGATTCTGATAGATTTTCGGAGCTTTGGTTTTGGTTTTTGATTTGAGCTTATGTATTCCTGTATATTCCCCTAAAACTGATGATGATGAGTCTATAGCGGAGCGTCAAGCTTGTTGTTGTTAATAGGAAATAAATGTTTGTTATGTAATAGAGGAGGAGGAAGAAGAAGCAGCAAGTCTCACATATTCATAGATTTGTATTTGTTGTACATGTATACTTTGTATTTTGTGTCTTCAACGAGCAAAAAAGAAGACGAAGAGAGCCAGGACAGAATAGACAGAGAGAGAGATGAGCAGGGAATAGAATAGGACAGAAGAGAACATGGCGAGAGGGAATAAAAGAAGGAGAGAGAATGAAAAGGCAAAAGCTAATTCAGAAGCTTTGTAGATATAGATTTGTTCCATTGTCTTGGATTAAATTGGATGCTATTTTCAAACTAAGCAGCTATTCTCTGAAAACTATGGGTCAAAATCCACCCATCCATCCGTTTCTTCTGCATCAGCTTCATCGTCACTGCATTTCTCTAGAGCAATCAGATAAGCCGTATGTATGTATGCATGTATATATTGCATATGTGTAAGCTGGACGAACTTGTAAATCCGAAACCAGCAAACCAAGGGACTGGCGTGAACAGGAGCAGGGTGCTGATTACTATGCCTGTATGTATTGGACATTCGCCACATAGTCAAATCATTGTCGTTTATCAATCAGTTTCCTTGAATATCTACTTTACAAAGTATTTATATCTGTAGAATAGTAATGGGCGATCGGGTTCAAAATATTTATTTAATCCCAATAATTGTTGTTTGACTTTATTATAATCCCCTTTCCGTTTTCTCTAACCCTAATCTACCCTGAATTAACAGTGATTTAAACTATATAGCCAGAATTTTGCAATAAGCGTTGGAAAACTTCAATTTAAACATTCATATTTGCACTATTTTCCCTTGGACTCGTGATTTTACACGGTGAAGATAGGGTATATAGTTACTTAAATCTGAAAGAGAAATCTTTTAAAACGCTTTCGTTTTAGAGATATAGAATTTTGAAACGCGAAAGAAAATGAATGAAAACGCATACATACATGACATTTTACATTTACTTTCATGTGAATTTCATGTCATCCTTCTGTCTTCCACCGCAAATTAAACCATCTGGAATAAGTCTTAAAAGGTTCCTCTAAATATTATCTTTAATTTAAAATAAAATCCAGAAGGTTTAATTTGCGGTGGAGCTGGGAATCTAATTTTAATTATGTTACTATTTTGCGATTTTTTGTGCGACGCCATTGCATAGCAAACGTATCTTCATACTAAACTTCCACTTCTTACTGTCACAATGTGTGTGTCCGTTTCTTTATAGAACCAAATTGCCATTTATTATAAATAATCCATAAAATAAATCAGAATGCTGCAGATGAACTCGAATGGTCAAACATGACAGATACCCGAACTCGTAGACCCACTATCCCCTGATGCAGGGACTGTAGCACCATTCGGACAAATATGCACGCATAGTTTTAGATTTTGATGAAACTCCATAGAAAGTGTTGTTAGGATGCCAAAAGTGCCACCGAGTTGGAATTTTTTGATTTGACCCCAACGGGTCAGCACAGGGTCAATTTGAATGGTTTCTTACATTGCAAAAGTTATTGGCCAAACCTGTCAACATTCTTCGCTGAAATTTAGTAGACAGCTTCATTTTATGCATATCTCAATAAATAATTTAGGATTTTAACGCATCTCAAAAGCTGTGACCTCTGAATGTTGCCAAAGGTCTAATATAATATTTTTAGCGATTGTGCTACAAATTCGTACCGAGATACTTTATACAATAGGAAACAATGTTTGTGAAGCGACTTTAAAATTGATCGCCTCTTTTGACCCCTGGTGGTCATCAAACAGTCCAAAAGGTCAGAATTCAAAGTTGGCGAGAAAAATCTGAAAATTATTAGGGTGGTGCAGAAGTTTATGCTGGTTATTTTTTAAAAAGAGCAGACCCTGTAGGACCAACCGTTTGACCTCTGGGGGTCACAAACCCCGTTTAATGCTATAGTTACGCAAAAACGACAATTTTGAATATTTAGCCCACGAGTTATTCTAACCGGAGTTTTTATGCAAAAAATGAACACATTAAAGAACGTTAAATGAAAATTAAAGCTTGGATTGAAATAATTACAAAAATTTATTTGAACTTTATTAATAACAGTAAACACTTTACATCAAGAGAAAAAACAATTTTTTTGTCCAATAACATAAAAACAGTTTTTTGTAGCCAAGGAGCAACCATAACACGAAACAATGGAGCTGTAAATTGAAAAAAAATATTTCATTAATACACAATATGACACGACCCCCAGGTCTTTGCCGGGCACGAGAGTCATAGTTTCAT